>QVNV01021169.1:0-15077 GCA_014825455.1 Pseudomyrmex pallidus | reverse complement strand
CATTTGAGAAGATGTTAAAAGGGTGAAAATTTGCTGAAAAAATTCAAAAAAATTCCATTTATTCCATCGCGCGCGCGCGACACACACCCCAACCTACCCTTCGTCTCGTATTATTACTTCTATCTACCGGAAGCAAATACTTTGGATGTATAATTCTCTAAAGTTCAGAAAGCGCATTTCTGGGAATTGCAGTTCCATTTTCGGAGAGCGCCGAACGGCGATAATTCAGAGTTTACCTCCGCAATTGCGCACATTTGAAACTTTGGGTGTATATGTAATTGTAATAAGCGCGTGTGTTAAATGTTGGTTGTAACATCGTCAAAGTGCGATCACAATATATCCAAACCGCATTTCGGAGTTTCGAACGAAATTCTCCGAACGAAAATGGAACTGCGTAACTTTGAGAATAAGCGAGAGAGAGAAAGAGAGAGAGAGAGAGAAAGAAAGAGAGCTTTATGATGAATGAGATCGTCTCTCTCTCAGAAGATTAGGTCGATGACTTGTTGATGACGAGCGACTATTTGCTTTCGAGATATATGGTTCAAAGCTGCTGCTCGGCGCGGTGACAAAGCTTGAGATTCTTACCCGGAAATGTTGGAAAGCAATATGGAGGCACATGAAGGCTACGAGGCACCGACGTGGCAAGCAGGTTCTACAATCGCGATTAATAGTTCGCTTTTGGAGCGCGACATCGCGCCGATATACGTACAGACGTTCTCACTACGGACGTTCGGGACGAGCGACTTCGGATTGCAGGTGGCGTCGATCAAATGTTTCTTATTATTTACAGTGACGTTTGTTATATTTTCACATTTTTTCGAGACATTTTTACACTTCATTTGGAAAAAAAAATCAATAAACTTCCGCGAACTCTTCTGCGTTTCTCTGTATTATACAAATTTATTTACTTTTGAAGTAATTAGTATTAAAAAAAAAAAACAATTTATATTAATTGTTCCACACAAATATTCTGAAAGCGAAAAACGCTCCGACCGCGAATTGCTTTGCTTGAAGAATCACAGGGAGAGGAGGATTAGTTTTCTAATTTCCGTAATTAAAGAAAGCACTTTAAAAAAACCTTACCAAATAAAATATGAGCCATTTATTTTTAGACTCAGGAAACCAATTAGCGACGCGAAGATACATCTGCGTATTTCAGGTCGCAGGTGTTATTGATAGCATCCTCTTTTATTCACTTTATTGATTTTCTAAATTAGACTCACTTTTTTCGCACCGTTCTATTTTGATATTTGAGAAAACAAATTTTTTTCTCATAGATTACTTGATGTTGTGCAAACTAATTTTTATTTTTTATTTTTTTTGCTAGATTCTTGATCGATCTTATCGCGATGTCAGTAGCAACGGAATAAGGGTTGGTCCGCATTATTAAGAGATACGCGAGTTGATTAATTCGGAAAATCAATTTAATTCCGACGAATTGGGGAAGCGTTAAATCTCACCCATCAGACAACGCGCGAGGATTCAGCCTGCTTTTACTTTTGGCGCTGCAAACGAATTAGCAAGACGTAAATGCGTCTAATGAGATCTCAACGAGAGAGAAAGAGATAGAGAGGGAGAGAGAAAGGGAGAGCTCATCACATCACACAGCTCGCAAGGAGAGCTTTGGTGGACGAGCGCGTCGCGACGAACGACGTTTCGTTACCGAGGCGATTACGATACTGGGTGACTCCCGAAGCTCATTTGTTTCATTCTGTTACCCGGGATACGACCTAGTGGCTAAGAAAGCACGCCGGTGTGAAAATTTCAAGGGCTCTCCCGACGTCGTCGTTTCTTGGCGCTCGTTTAAAAAGACCGCACCGCGCGGCGACCGCGGCGTTCGTACAGAGTGTTCCAGAAGCCGCGGAATCGTCGTTAAGTGGTCGAGTAGAGCTTGAAGGTAAAATCCAAGTGGCGCAAAAATATTCCCGAACGTATAAAACAAAAATATACAAAAATATCGTTGTTATTATTTATCAAAGAAAGTACTTATTTGTAAGAGAAAAAAATTTGATCGAAAACTTTTGATATTGCCACATATCGAGATTTTGTAAATAGAAACAGTATTGTTTAATTTGTACAATTTAGATAAAATTAAATTTTGCTCTTCATCTTTTTGTTCCATTAAGAAAAACAAAATAATAATTGGTTCAAGTATATCAAAATGTTGTTATTTGAAATATAAAAAAATATCGAAGATAGAAGATTTTTTTTATTTCCAATTGTCATCGTTTTAATCTGAAACACCTTGTACACACGTATTTTATGACGTCAGAAGCGGGGAAATCTCGCTCGACCTGTCGGCTTTTTCGCCTGGTGCTTGTCTCGCGCCGCACGATAAAATAAATCACTTATTTGCGGAAAAAGAAACTGCGCCAGCTGGAACGCGCGCGGCGAACTCTTTCTCGCGTGTTTTGTTAGTACAATTTTCTATGTGTCGCGGTTCGTACATGTGTGCGATATTTATATATACACACTTGTGTACAAACAAAAGCGTTGCAGTAAAGAGAATGGAGATTGCAATAAAGTTTTGCGAAACAATTAAGTATGTGGAGAAAAAAAAATGTGGAAAAAAATCTTACACAAAAACTTTTCTTAATTAAATCCGATATTAATTATTTTAATTGGAAAACATAAAATGTGAAAGAAAGAGAAATCATCGGAAGTTTTTCTTCCAACTTTTTTTTCAACCAAAACACACAAGATAATTTTTCGGTTTTGCATAAAGCGAGAAAATGTCACTTTTTGTCTGCTGATGTAACGCGAAGTTTCTTCTCCGAACCGAGGCGGGTTTTGTGTCGCAAAGAAAGTTTGTTCGGTTCGCGACAAAAGGCAGAATTCGCGGTTAAAAGATTAGATCGGTGGACATGAAAAGACGCGTGGACATTGAAATCACTCGCGCGCGCATTCTCGTAGATCAAAAGCCGGGTTGTTCGTTCGTCCGTTCATTCATTATCAGACCGAACCAACGTGAAAACTATCAAAAGCTCGCGCGAATTCCATCCTCCGCTGTCCGGCAAACGATATGTTCTCGCCGCATTCGTGTGTTCGCTATCGATCTTGCAAAATTTACTCTCGTACAATTCAATGCGAGTGTGTGCGCGCGCGTGCATTTGCAAAGAGAAAGTTAATGCGAATTCGCAGATATGACGCGGCGGAAAAATGAAGTAGAAACGCGAACACGCGCGTTTGATTTTATTTTCCCCGAACACCTCGATCTTAATTTATTGACGCTCGACATAGGAACGGTATATATAGTCATTACAATTTTTTATTTTTTATTAGTTCGAAACTAATAAAGAGTTTAATAATCCTACGCGCGCACAGACATGGGTCTTCCAGACTCAATAAAAAATTGCGCATAGGCGTAAAAATTAGTTTTTTTTTTTTTTTTAACGCTTAAATCTTTAAAATTACTAGAAATGTTTTTTATCGACGCAAAATCATTCAAACTTTCAACTAAAAAAAACTAAAATTGAAAAATACTGATTTTCCGCGGAGATATTCGATTTTAAAGTCGTCTCACAGACCCAGTCTGTCTGACTCGTGAATCATCTTTGAGGTCTGTCGGGGCGAAGGGTTAAATACGAAAGTGAAGAGAAAGATTCTACCATCAATAATGATTTCGTCGAAAAAAGAAATCTTCATTAACAAATGTCTTATTTTTGCTAAATTACTTTTTTTATGATTATATGTTAATCGAAATAATGTTGCATAAATCTTCTTTCTTCTCTATTTTTACGATAATTACCGGAGAGAAATGTTCTCTTTAATTCAAGAGAAGCTTTTAATTCCGTCGAAATTTCTCGTTCCATTTCTGTCCGCGCGCTAATTCAATTCAGTGCGATAATTATCTCGACGATTCTCCGTTTAATAAATGTAATCGGTTCGGAATTTATTATTATTATTATTATTGTTATTACACTGGAATATCGCGCCCGTCGTTATTAATGCTATTATCGGCGTTCTCTTCTGATGATGTCGGAACGGGATTTCACGTTTTAATAACAATCATCGAACGCGAAAATCGGTTTCTATGCCCATCCCCTCTCTGTCTCCCGCATGCGCTGCAGCGCAACAGCTGCTTCCTAACCATGAAATCGAAAGCTATGTATATGAGTTACTACGTTGGGGATCGTCGCGACGACGACGTTTCGAGCGTGTCGCGCGGGAAGGAAATGAGAACAGTGAAAACTGTCGTGCGGCAACTCGCGCGCGCCACGCCGACTAAATCCGCCTCGATTATCGATTTCCCTCCCACGCACCGCCACGTGGAAAACGACGCGCGTCGGCGGCGATTCGTCCTATACCGCGTTATTCCGGCAGATTTGTGTATATACATGCGTTTTTCATCTTCGTCACTTTGACGCGCGCCACCCGACATCTCCAAAATACGAGACTTTCTCGATCGAAAAATATTTGCTTACGTCACACAATTCTTTCTTTATGTATCCGCACACTTTGATTTCCGGCGAGTTAATCGAGTTTTTTGACGGCCTATGTTGATTCAGCGCTTTTTTCTTTTTTTTTTTTCGAAATTTCTCGCATTCGATACCGACGAAAAGTCTCTCGTCGACGTTATTTCATCGAGAATTTCCATCGAGAGGTTCATTAAGATTTTATTACGCATTTTATTCATTCTATCGCTCGGTTAAAAATTAAATCCGAGTATTATTATCGACGCGCGCGGGAATCTCGCAAAATCCGATCGCGCGCGCCGGGCGAACGCGAAAACGCGCTATATTGCTCGCGCATCTCTCGTGTATCTGTCGCGAAAAATTACACGCATCGCGATTCTCCAATTGCCATCGCGATGTAACGGGCGTGCGGGATGAATGAGCCACCCGGTTGTTCCCGACTCGGTCAGAAACAGCGAAAGTAGTAACAGCCATTAGCGTCACGACGCGACGGACAAGTTGCGACGATGAAGGTGAAGTGCATCGAACCGTTCTGCACGCATTCAGTCTGTTTACTTATCCGGGAAGGGGAAGATTCTCTCTTTAACTAGTTCGAAGAAAAGGGAGGGGAAGGGACACGACCTGCAGAGGAAATGAAGTAACGATGTATCGCGTGTATCCTACAGAGAAACGCCATTACGTTAATCCAATCCCTCCCCAACTCGGAAGCCGGTGGATTTTTCGCAGCCGCGATCCCGCGATCTCTTTGCCTGGGAATTCCGCTCGGGCGAATAAGTTTGCAAACTCTCTCTCCCGCGGCGAACGCGAAGCCGAGACAATCAGCTGTTTGTCAAAATGGCGATAACACACCGCGTCAAAAGCGAATTGTCGCTCGTTCACACAGGGCGTTCTGATCGCAATTGTTCATACAATCGTAATAAACGAGAAGTTTTCCGATGAGAATTCCAAGAGGGTTTTCGATTTCTCGTCGACGAAGAGAGAGACTCGAGCTCGTTATCTACGTGCGCCAACTGTTAATACACATTTTACATCATAAACTCGGAAGAGTTTAACTTCCTAGCAACTCTCGCTGTCGCGGAAAAAAAAAATATATATATATATATACACACACACATATATATATAGGGTGTCTGAAAAATTTTGTTACAGCCAAAATGTGAAGATGATTGAGTCAATTTAACCAGAAGAGTCACTTAGCGCAGCCACTTTTAACTTTTGTTGCAAACCTCGCAATATTTATTGAGTTGTTAATTAAGGGGATCTTACAGTGGGTCTGTTTTATCGATAAAACTGAATGTTTTGTGCACACCAATTTTTTTTTTGGCTGTGTGGATTGATAAATCCTTTTCTACAATTAAAGTACATACAACAAGGGATTTGGGACGTTAAAATTTATATAACAAATTGAATTTTATGAAACATTTTTTTATTTTGTTACATAAATTTGGACGTCCCGAATGCCTTATTATCGGTAAAACAGGTCTACTTTAAGATTTCTTTAAGAAAAAAAACTTAAAAAACTTTTTTTAAACTTCATTTTTTTCAAAACTAAAACTTATTGTATGTACTTTAATTGTAGAAAAGGATCAATCCACACAGCCAAAAAAAAGTTAGTGTGTGCAAAAAATTCAGTTTTATCGATAAAACAGATCCACTTTAGGATCCCTTTAATGTGAGCCAATGGGAAGCGTGGCAGTTTGGATGTTGCAGGTAAGATTTTCAGTTGTATTCCGCCGTAAAAAATCAGCTGATCGCGAGAAGCTCGCGTTTTTGCTCCGCCTCTCGTTACTAGAAGATTGCATGAGATACTTTTTTTTTACAACTGAAACATCATACACACCTACAGGATTCGGGTTTCCCACGCGCTCACATTAATTAATTAATTAATTAACAACTCAAAAGATATTGCGAATTTTGCAAAAATGACTTTCCTGTTGACTCAATTTATCTTCACACTTTGGCTGTGTCAAAATTTTTTCGACACCCCGTATATCAAAGTTGGAGCGATCCCGTATTATAATAAAGATATCTAATATTTGAAAGGCGGGGGCAGACTCGGCAAACACATTCTGCATAAACATTATCGCGCTTCGCTTAACTCGTTACTAATAATAATGAATGTGATTGGCAAAGTGAATCATTATGTTCCTCGCTAACTAGCTTTTCGCGTATTTACATGAGACACAAACTCAAGCGCAACTGCGGGAGCAAGATCTTATAATGCGAGGATCGCTGTATATCAAGAAAGAGGAAAGGAGAGAAGATCGTGAGGGTGGTGAGAGTTAACGCCGGAAGGATCGTCGCTGCCATTTCGAACGCGGCGCGGCGACGTTGTTGTCTCTTATCTCGCGTGAGAAGTTTGAAAATCGTGACCTCAGCGAAATTTCCCGAACTTCGCGACGTTCGAATAATAATAACCAAACTTTGGATTTTCTTTGCCCGAAAAAAACGCTCGCCCGTCGTTGTTCAAGATGGCGGCTCGCGAAAGGAAGGGACACTTCCGGCGTTAAAGAAACTCTTGCGGTCGACCTGGTCCTGGGCATGTCGGCCCCGAGACCGCTGTCCTCGCTCGGCGACCTATACTCCTGGCTATCCCGCGGCAGAAGTGGTCCCGTCACTCCCAGTGGGTCTCCCTCGACGTCCACCAGTCGTCCCGGACGGCAACAACCACCGGACACACCCCTCTGCGAGAAATCAGATGTCCTGTCACATGCCGTGCCCGTTTTTTCTCCGTCGCCGCGTAAAAAAAAAAAAGAAACAAAAAGAAAAAAAAACAGAATGCTTTCTGTCTGTCTTTCTTTCTTTTCCTCGAACGAGAGGCGAGATATCGGCCGATCGATGATTTTATCGGCGCGCTATCGTGTGACAGAATGATATAGGAAATGCCTCACGTGGCTTTTAGGGGGTAATTTGTTTTTATCGGCCAGCCCCGCAATATCCATTTACGGCGAACATCAGTGACCGTTTGTGTTTTTTTTTATTTTTATCATCGCAAAAAACGTCGATGCCTTAATTTACTCCCACAGTAACAAATAAAGAACAATAAAAATGTGTACGAAGAAGCTCTCAAACACTTTAATTGAACTAACAAAACACTAAAAAATACTAATACTAAACTTAAATACTAAAAACCTTAAGTACTAAACTTAAATACTAAAAATGAGTGAAAAACGTGGATGCAGTTTTCGTATATAAGTTTTTGTTTCGAAAGATAAATTTCTTCGGAAATTAAAAAAGTAATTTATTAATTTTCCGTCTCTTGTATATCAAAAGAGAATAAAATTCAACAGATAGAAAATAAGTTAATGCATTTTAAATCTATTTTTTCATAGTTTTACTTGTTTTATTTCCGCGGATAGAAAAGATAGTTTCGCGCGCGCGCGCATTAAGGGGATCCTAAAGTGGATCTGTTTTATCGATAAAACTGAATTTTTTGTGCACACTAATCTTTTTTTTGGCTGTGTGGATTGATAAATCTTTTTCTACAATTAAAGTACATACATACAATGAGTAATCCGGGACCTCCAACTTTATATACCAAAATAAAAAAAATTGTTTTTTAAATTTCAATTTTTTTCATTTTGTTATATAAAGTTGGAGGTCCCGGATTCCTTATTATATGTACTTTAATTGTAGAAAAGAATTTATCAATCTACACAGCCAAAAAAAAGATTAGTGTGCACAAAAAAATTCAGTTTTATCGACAAAACAGATCCACTTTAGAATCCCCTTAAACTATCCCAAACATCGATCCCAGTCTCGAACCCACCTGTTTCGGTATCAATTTGAGTTCTGACGTCGGCGCAAATGAGCAATTTAACAATAATCCATCATCGATCGACGAGTCATCGCGCGTCGTTCCGTCCCGCACAACATTTGTCTCCAATCAAATGCTTGATTTACGACGCTCTCCATCTCTCTGTGCGAGATCTGCTGCAAAATTATCGGCGCGCGACGCGATCCGGAACAAACGGATCGCGTCGTAAATCAAGCGTCGATTCGTCGATTCGATCTCTGTCGATCGAGTGGAAACTTCGTAGAGTCGCGCAAAAATTTCTACCGACTTTTTGTTTGTGTTAGCGCGCAAAACCGATCTTTTTTCTTGAAAAAAACGAAACTCCTTTTTTTTTCCTTCTTCTCAATTCCGCGACTCGCTCTCGGGGTCGGTTTCATCGAGAGTTCACGGAAACGGAACGAAGTGTTTTTTTTATTCTCGCGAGATGCTGTTTCTCTTGCGAGACAGGAGGAAGAAGGAAGATGGTGTGTGTTGTCTTGGCAAGCGTATCAGCTTTCTACTTGTCCGCTAGCAGCAAGCATCTAATATCATACACGATCTAAGATCGTAATCTAACTAACGAGAAGGCGGAGAATGCAATGTGCAAGAGCGCATCTTCTTTCTCAGAAACGAGAAGATTTTAACAATACGAACTCGTTGTTTCTCGGTTGAAGTGAAAAATAAAAAAACTTGAAATTGTACTACAATTGTAATAAAATCGCTCAGGCATGTTATACAAATTTCATATATGTATATATATTATGTGCACAATATTTTTGTATATGTTACCTTGTATTTTCAATTTCCATAGCTTTTTAAATTAATAATTTTAACGTGACATCCGATATTTTCTTTCGATTTCTTTTTGAAATTTTCGATTAAGTATTTTTTTTTTTTTCCCTACTTGTCGCGCGATTGTGGCAGAAAAAAGAAAATTAGCAACAACAGATCAACGTCGAAAACATCGGTTCTCGAACACTGGTGACGAACACTGACAAAAAACGCAGGGAACAAGATAACGCAGTATATAAGCAAGTTTATGTAAAAAAAAAAAAAAGTAGCGCTTAGCGGTGATTGAGAGCGACTATATGTGTGTATGTATGTGTATATATACATATATACACACACAAAAGCAACAAGAATGCTTATATTAAACTTCTAGAGAAAGAGAAAGAAAGAGAGAAAGAAGTTAGAAAAAAGCTGAGAAAAAAGCTGCGGTCGGATGAACAAAATTTATTCCAGTAAAAATTGCGTCGAGATTAAATGAGTAGCAACGATATATCACTAATTGATTTGCTATACGAAAAATCTACGACTACCAGAACTCTATTGTTCTATAAAAACTCATGGCGTTGAATATTATAAAAAAAAAAAAAAAAAAATGAAGCGTCTGCTGCTCTCACAAAAGTATGAAATGATTTTTTTTCGTTTCCAGCTTTGGCTGTTACATGTACACTAAAAATCACATCAACGACACTTGTCATTCGAATATGTTTTTTTAAAACAAATCTCTAATCTCTGAATATATTTTTGTAAACTTCAAGATCGTTTAAGGAAGATACACTATTTTACAGGGAGATATGACAAAATTGCCCGTCGCATCGATATGTCATTTGCTCGCGACAAACTTTCTCGATATTTTCTTGAACGAGAGTAAGGTTTGTTCATCATCAAGCAGCTGTTATCCTCAATGCAGCGAGAAAGAGAGAGAGAGAGAGAGAGAGAGAGAGAGATAAAGATAGATAAAGATAGAGACGAAGGGATTGCAAGTCATTTTCCTGAAAGAGACGAGAGTCATGCTTTTGTCGAGGAGAAGATAACGACGAACCAGCACGATCAAACGGAGTATATATATATAGGATTGATTTAGCGATCGATGCGCGGGTTCTCTCTTTTTTTTTTTTTTTTCTTTTTAATCGAGAGCGACGTGAAGGGTTCTTCCGCGAACGGTTTCCAGGAGGATCGGACGGTCCTGCTCTCTTTCATTCTCGTTCCTGAGGACGTTTCTTCCTGCCGTGGCGTTTTCTCCGCTTCCCTCGCACCTCTCCGATCGATTCACTCGATCACGAATTTCAGGCTCTCTTCGACTTCGGCGAATCGCATCCGCGTCGATCACCGGTAACGAGCAAAAACGAAATTCTTTTTTTTACGCGCGTGCGTAAAAACTGTTTTGAAAATTTCATGTGTATTTTTTTTATTGTAATAACGACGCAATTTTTGGTCGATTATCGTTGATATTTATCTCAGAAACTCGCACAATTTCGCGACCTTCGTTCTCGGTGAGAGACGGTGCTTCGACGAGAATTTTTTTTGTTAAAAATAAAAAAAAAACGTTTTTTTTTTCGCGAACTCCAACAAACGCAAAGCGATTCCGAGTGTTTTCGAGTAGTCAGGGTGAACAGACACATCCACAGAGCACAGTGAGTGAAGAGAGAAGAGAGAGAAAGTCAGTTCTATACATCATATCATCGTAGAGACAAGAATCGTAAAAAAAGAAAAAAAACGTGTACGTCCTGTGAGAGTAACACAATGCGCGTAATCGCGCGTGTGATTTGCGAGAGATTTGTCTTGAATGTGTGTGTGTGTGTGTGGGGTAAGCTTGGAGAATATGAATAGAATGTCGTAAGGATGGGTTAAACTCACCGGAAGATCGTGCAACGAAGGAGTTACTATTAAGTCCGAATGAGCGCGGTCGCCTTTTCTCTGGAAAAAAAAAGCGAAAAGGAACGTCTTGATATTTCTCCCGCGCCGGTCTCTCCCTTGCTTTCGGCTATTTTCAACGAACGCTCGTTTTCTTTAATTGCTCAACTCGCGTTGAGTACAATATGACGGTAATGATCATCATGAACCGCGGTGAATTAAAGTAAAAAGGATTTTTTTTCTTTCTATTGTACGTGTGAAAAGAAAAAGACTTGAAAAACTCGGAGAAGAGAAATTTTTACATATTTCCGGGACTGATTTAAAATAACAAAAAAAAATCTGAGGAAAAAAACTCACCCTTGCCATCGCGACTCGGGGTCGATAAACGAGATCGTCGAAGGCCGGTCTGTCCTTGTTGTCGACGAGCTCCCTGAGCTCCGTCAGCAACGTCAGCTTTTCGTGAGTGTTGAGTAGATCGCCCAAGCTGATGACCAGCTCCTCTATAGTTATCCTCCTCGATCTGTAGTCCGCCAGGAGCTGGGAGAGCGCCGCCCGCTCGCTTCTGGCGAGAACAACCCTGGCCTTCTCCTCCACCATGGCAGCGGTCGCGGCCGAAATTGTGTGACTTCTGTGTCGCCACTCATTCGTGCTGTTTTATTTAAAATATCGATTAGGTTAAGTTAAACGCAAAATAATTGAGGCGTAAACAGAGAGAGACAAATGCTAATTTGTGCTTTAATCTTGTGGCCTGCAGTGTTATCTTTACGTAATAGTTTGTTTTGCTACTTTGCACATTTTTATTTTAGACGATGAGGAGGTTATCTATTTTTAATCAGAAATTGTAATTTAAAAATTATATAATTAAAAATTCACGAAGGACCTTGAAAAGAAATGTGTCCAATATTAACTTAAATAAAATTTTAGTCGTTTCCGAAAAGTAAATTAGATTATTTGCCGAATATTGAAATTTGCTTTGGCGATCCTTTTAACAGAGATATGTTGATTTTAATTAAAAAAGTTATAATCAGAGTATCAACGATTCAATTATAACCAACTCATTTGCAAATATTATTCTTGTATTGTGAGAAGTTTAATTAGAATTATTATACATGTATATAGAACATATATTACATGTAGCGCACATTAATCCTTCGTAGTCAGACGTGCGATTTTCCAGACTCGCTCGCGGAAATTGCGCATCGGCGTTTTTAGAAACAATTAATTTTTTTTTTTTTTAACGCTCATATCTTCGAAACTACCAGAGATTTTTTAATTTGTTTTTTTTTTCGACGCAGAAGTGTTCAAACTTTTGATTAAACAAAAAAAATTGAAAAAATATTAATTTTTCGCGGAGATATTCGATCTTAAAGTCGCGTGGGTCTCGCGGACTCGCGACCGACCAACTCGTCGTCATTTTTGAGGTCTGACCACGAAGGGTTAATACATGTGTGTATATACATATATTTCATCATTTAATATTTTTTAATGCGCTATATATTCTTCTCTCTCAGCTAGTTAGCAAAAATGTAAAATTTTTGTCGTGACGTAAGTGACATGTTGCGATAAAATGTTAAAATGTTTTTGTTTATATCGCGCGACTTACGCGGGACTCGGTGGACGATGATTCGGCGGACTGTCCAAGAGCAGGGAATCGTGATCGGGATATCGAGAGGTCGGGATCACTATTGGCTGGCTGGTGGTGCACGAATGAGGCACTTTGCCGACGTCGCGTATTAGCAAGCTCATCCTCTTGTTAGTCTTGAGGATCTGAACCGCCTCGTCGTGCGTCGCCTCCTCGAAGTTCTGTCCGTTCACCTCGATAATCTGATCGCCTACCTGCCGATCATCGAGACGAGAAATTATCTCGCTGCAAATAATAAATCGTTTGCTCGTCGCAAAAAAAAAAAAAAAAAAAAAAAAAAAAAAAGAAATTCTCACGAGAAGACCGGCGCGATCGGCAACGCTGTCCTTATCGACGCCCGTCACGTAGATACCGAGGCCGTATTCGAGACCACCCCGTATCATCAGACCCAGAGACTGGCCGGGCTCGATGCAGAGCTCGACTTTTCGCGTTCTCGGCCCGTAACGGGAATCACGAGGCGGATGTTGGGGCGGCGGAGACGCAGGACGACCCTGGCGATCCATCCAGCTGCAAGAATTCGGACGACCCGACGACTGCCACACGGGATGCGCACGGCAGCGGGGGTCCAACGCGGGCCCGCGCACTGTCATGCTGAGGGTTCTGCAGGACTTTAGCATCTGTCAGAAGCGAGAAGGAAAGATGGTAAAATAACGAGAAGAAAATAAAGATTTTATTATTTGATCATTAAAAAAAAATTAAAAGTTGATTCTGAAGCAGATAAATTGTTCGAAGAATTTATATTTTATATCTTGAAAAGAAAAGAAAAAAAAACAATATCCGCGAATGAAGAGTTCACGGAAAATCTGCGCGAAAATGCGCAGCGGGAGGGGGAGGGGGGAGGGAAGAAAGGGATGGTTAATGAAAACTAGCGGAATCTCCGAAACGAGCTGTCTACGGGTAAAGTAGATGCAGTTAACGAGGAGTTAACGCGCCAGACGCGCGTTTCTCTCGACGGTGACGCCACTCGGCAGCCAGTAGGATATCGATTCTCCTGGTGGCGCGCGCCCGTGACGTCACATCCTACCCTATCCTTGACCCAGCCCGGATCTCGCGGATGAGATCCTTATATAGGATCTCGCGCCGGTTCAAAAGATGCGAGAGAGGGTTTTTCTTTTCTCTCGTTCCCCGACGAACTCGGTCTATCCTTCCGCGACCCGTTTTCCGCGATCGCCGGATGCCGGGGGAGCATATAAAAATGTCGTTTCGCGTTTCTCGCGCAAATACGACGCGTCGCGGCGAAGTTGCATTTGGCAAATTGCGTTCGCAAGGTCTCACACCGGTCGGTGTGTTCTTCCTCGTTCGCGCGACGTGTCGTAAAACGACGTCCCCGTCTCTGTTTTCCTATTCAATTTTTCGCTCACCGAATTGTGTTATGCAAATTGAATATATACCGTTTTACACGCGAAAGAAATGTGCAGAAGTTTCAAAATTCCTTGTTTTTTACTTTACATAACGATTATTTTTATCAACTTCGACGATTCCCCAAAAATATTCACGTCAGAGGTAAAATAAAAAATCAGAATTCGACTTTCCGAGTATTTAACACAACAATCGCAATGTGATATTTTCTTGTTTGTTCGCGCAAAGACGTTGTTTGACTTTCATAAGTAAAAAACAAAATCAATTTCCGAGACAGTTTGCGGAGTCAACCTCTTATCGGCGAGCGTCAGCAAAGGGGTTGTTTCTTCGTGACTGTGTTTAATGCCGAAGAAAACTCTCTCTCTCCCGGGATTACTATCTTGTTTGCGGCAACTTGAAGAAGACTTACGTGTAATTATTGCTAGTTTGGCGAAATAGAAGCATTTCTGGGGCACGAGGGTTAGCGGTAGTACTCTTGCTCTCGAGTTATATTTTTCTCTCCCCTATACGCGCGCTCAATTATCGGTCGCTCTTCTCGCAGTATAGCGGAGCGGCATCCGCGGAAGCGTGTGTGGTATTATGTAAAGAAAATAAATGACGGGGGAGATTTCGACGTCGGAGGGCGCCGAGACGCCTGGCGCCGGTCACGTCGTTCCTCGTCGTCGTCGTCGTCGTCGTCATCGTCATCACGTCGTCGTCGTAGTTGAAGGAGGTAAAAGGCAGAAAATAGACGAGGAGACGGTTTTACCTTGGTCTCTCTCTCTCTCTCTCTCTCTCTCTCTCTCGAATGTGCGCCGTTGTTTGCGTAGCGTGTACACGTTCCCGGCGTTACGCGCGGGACGTTAAGCTCTTTCGCAAGCATCCGCTCGACGAGATAACGAGTCTCGTTGCCACCGTTATTCTTTACGGGCTTTCTTCACAGCCGGCGACGAACGTCGTGCGGATTTAATCCGGTTTATGTTTGATCCGCGTTCAACCATCAAAGGACCGCCGCGCACTCTCTCTCTCTGGTTCCGGGAGTCGAAGTCGCGACATTAAGACGATATTGTCAGAAGGGATTGAAACGTAATACCTACGTGTAGAGTTAGTTCGCATCTCCATAAATCTACTTTTTTTTTTTGCATCACGAGTAGTTTTTGAATAATTTGCGTATTTATATATACCCCAAAAAAGTCTTTACAAAAGAAAAAAACAAACGCCAAGTACATAAAAACTATCCAAAAAAAAGAAACACAGATCAACGCAA
>QVNV01021168.1:0-27440 GCA_014825455.1 Pseudomyrmex pallidus | reverse complement strand
ATTTTGTTATTGATAATATATTATAATTATAAACAGGTATCGATATTTTTATTTGATATTGAATATCGCATTGTTTGATTGGAATTATTAAATATATGGCTGCGTTCGTTTTTTACTGGCAGTACTGAAAATGTATAGATTCATGTCACGTATACTATAGATATGCTCATCCCTACTTTGTAGCTTTGGACGATCTCTTTTAGCAGAACGAACCGACTATTACGAAACGTTTTTATTATTATGATCATTAGACAAACATATTAATCGACGTCGTGTTCAAGTTTATTCATTTAATAAAGTTTAATACGTGTTGTTATTAAGCAAAATACAGTTATATTACATATATATTATGAAAAAAAAAAGAAACAGTCATCATAACATGCAGTGTCACGTTGCGCATGCATATGCGATTCAAATAAAACTTTATTATAGTTCATCGCGCGATGAATACAGATAAAATTGCCCGCGCGCACACACCGGGTCTCTAATGTCAAATCAAATGGTATTCGCGCGCGGGAAGAGGGGAAACGAGTTGCATACCGTTACAACTCCGCATCAGCCATGGCACGATTTTCTATGTCCTTTTGTGGTGTGACGAGGGAAATCTTTTAAGGAATGCTTCCCTAAATTATCAAAGACCTATACGAAGCGGCACAAAAAGAGGCACATCATTGCGTACCGTTACTCAACTGCCATATAATTCTTTGTGTCTCTCTCCTCTGAGTAGTAGCAAAACCCAAGATTATCCTAAACGAGATAAATCCTCTCGCATCTGTTTCTTATACCTCGTTAAACTTAAGAAATCATCATCGTTTTTGCGAATTCATATCAGAAGAATTTTATTTAAAAAAATCACACGCACATGATAATCGCTCGCGGTAAAACACCGTCGAATCAATTCGAAAAGAGTAGCCGAGGTACTTATCGCACCTGACAGTTCGGTCCGGGGAATCCGACTCGACGCCGGACGCGGAGGGCGGTCGTATTACAAGTCGGATTAATCTCCGGTAATTTATGGAGCATTATATCCACCGGCCTTCCGGTACGCCAACAGCTATTAAGGTAGATGAATGTATGTATACGGCCGAGTAGGGGACGAAATGGAAAGAGGAACGAACGCGGACGAGGAGAAGCGCGCAGAAAGAAGAGGACGCATGTATGTACACGCGCGCGCATTGCGGTTGCGTGTCGCTTATACCTCATTCAATCACGGGTAACGTTAAGACAGGATGTGACGCAGCTAGTACGCACCTGAAAAAATGCGCCGGTTACGCGTATTAACTCCGAACACCGCGCGCGATATACAAGCGCGCAATTCCAAGTCTCTTCGAGGCGAAGCTCGACGTGGAATAACTTTCGCAAATAAGCGAAAAATTTCTAAATGTATGTAAAAACATTAATATGTGTATCTCTACATTAAAAAAAAAAGAGTAGATCTGAGCTTTGGAAAAATGACGTTTATGATTAGCCATTAAAACGTCATTAGGCAGAGCGAGTTGACGACGAACACGCACGCGTGAATTAACGGAGCGTTGTCGTGAAAGTCGGTCAAGATACACAATGCGATTATGAAATAATTTTCCAGAGAAAGAAAAGGAATTACGAGGGCGTTTTGTTCGCGCAAATTTTCCCCCGTTGCGCGATTTAATTTGCACACAGGGACACGATATTACCGCCATTGTCTCGTTGCGGCTTTGCGAAGAGCGATGTCGTTTGTTCTTATTACGGCACATCCTGCACTCGGATTAATTCTAGAGATGTGCAAACGCTAGTTACGCAAACTAAGTCAATCATGTTCCGCGTTGCACTAGTGTCTGGCTAAGAGAGTATTTTAAACTCAAAACGCTGTAAAATTACGCGACTCGTTGAAATTACGCGATACATTCTAAAGAACTAACAAGCGTATTTTGCTTTATCGCATATTCAACCGTCAAATACAATTTGTAACTTTAATGTTGTCGGTAATGCAATTAAATCAAAAGATGATTTTAAAATCAATTTTCACGATAATAAAGCTTTCAACTTTCTCTCGAATTTTTTTGACATCTTTTCTCAGGTATTTTTTTTATATTTTTAATTATCTAAAAATATAAAAGGATTTGACAGTCCCATATACAACTTTCATATTTTATTGGTTGTTTACTATGCAATTTTTTTTGTGAAGACAAACTCGTAAATTCGCCGAGTGTAAAGCGAAAATCGCATCGCTGGTAATGCGCCGATAAAGATGCATCGGGATGAATCGAGCCTTTTTGGTTTATCAAACTTTGTTGAAATCGGCAGAAACAAAAAGAAGATCGATATATCGATATGCGATATATATCGATATGCGATATTACGATGTTTGCATATAAAAATCTTATTCCTGCTCAAAACGCTACTTAGTATAGTAGTACTACGTACTGTTGCAACAAAAATATTGTGTATCGACGCGATCTAAGTTAAATTTTTAATATTCCATAAAAACTTTATTTATTTTGTTAAAGATTTAACAAACAGCGTTTAACCTGGCAAATGAGAAGCTACGCAACGACTTCGTGCGTGAAATACTCGTGCTTATATGCTGACTCATTCAGTATTGTATCCTATATCTCGAAAAACTTGCTACAAATGTCAAATTTACTCATTTTCGCGTAATAGAGGCACGGAGTGTGCTTCGCGTCGGTCGCGCGCAACTTCATTGCACTATCGAAATTGCACAAGTGCAATCTTGATTTTTCCCGATTTACATACTCAACACAAAAAATTATATCCAGATTATTCAGAATTTATGAAGAATAATACGTTCTTCCTCAATTAATCGCGTTCGCTGTGTATTTAAATTGCTACCTTATTAAAACGATCGCACAATGAGGAGCGCAAAATGAGATCTGCCCGATAATCAAAAGTCATTACTGTAGTTTTTCGTGAGCCGGCGAACATCTCGCGGATGTATTCTCACGCGAAACGTTATTACGCAAAAAAAAAAAAAAAAATGAGACCGGGTGAATTACGCGGCGACGAGAGTAGGTGGTAAGGTCGTCGCGCGCGGGAAAAACGCGAGCGCGGTCCGCGCGCAAATTATGAATATTTTACGCAGCGCGTCCATTGTTTCGCTGCGCTATTTGCTGATACAGTTACGCGCCGGGGCGAGCAGGTAACAACGCGGGCGCGCGTCTAACAACGTTTACCGTCAATAGAATTCGCGATATGGCGCGAGAAGTTGCCGCCGTCGTCCAGAAATGCGAGGTACACCGACAGACGGATACGTGACATTGTTAAACTCGAATTGTTTACATGCTCGCGTTGCATACCACGGCAGAATCCGCACCATCTGCTACGCGCGCACGTTGCAGAAATAGCGGTGCTGCGCGCGACTCGGCGCCGCCGCGCAATTGCCCGATAGGAATAAAAAGGGGCGCGGGATTTTCCTGGGATTTTTACAAGAGCCGCGCGCGGCGCATGATAAAACGAGATCTCGCGTAACGGGACGCGCGCGAGAGTGATTTTTTTTTTTTTTTTTACAATTATATGCAACATTTACCGCTGAAAAAAGCAAGCGTAATCATTTATTCCCTGATGAGCCAAAAACAAAAAAAGATTTTCTTCACATTGAAACTGTCCGTACACATGAATCTATCTCACGTCGCATTACTCGACATACGCATTACCGTATATTACATATCGATCGATGAGCGTTTTCCGCGATGTGAACTCGCATGTCTCGGGAAAACGACCGGAGGAAGCAAGCACGCGAGGATCGAATGTGATTACGCGTTATTAAATCTAGCAACTCTCATATCTGAAACGCCGCATCTAAATCAGAAACGCTCCGACAATCAACCGGCACGGACCAATTTACAGACGGATTGCATATTTTCTGGAATGTAAAAAGTTATCACACGGAGAAATCGATACCGAACGATAGAGCAATCAACGCGGCGGCGGCGGCGGCGGCGGCGGCGAAGCTGATTTCGCGGCGCGAGAGGCTCGAGCGGCACGCGAGAGAAATAAGCGCGGATCGTGTACGCGCTATTAAATGGTACATTGCCTTCGCGTGTTATAGAGTCATCTGGTACACGCCACGGGGATATAGGTGTAGCGGTTCAGCGCCATCGCCGCCACAGCTCTCTTTCTCTCTTCACTGCCTCTCTCTTTTTCTCGCGTATTTCCCCGCAGCATCCGCGGATGAATCTTTGGTAACGCGCGCGTCCTCGAGATTCCGTTTCCAAGGGACCTACTTTCAGATCTCATCGCGTTTGTTGTTTTTTTGTCTCGTCTTCTTGTCGGTTAGAAAGAAGTGCAATTTTATTGTTAAGTTTTATTTTAAAAAATCTATCTGCGCGAAATTGCGCACATTGTTGTATGATATAAACCGCATCGCGTCGGTTATTAACGCGATGACGTACACGCCGATATATACTACTGGTTTACCGAGCAGCTGCAGATGGCAGGATAAATTCATATAGCTCGACCTTGCGATGTACCGTTTGAATATGGTCAAGGACCCAACGAGGTTCAAACGCGATTAAACGCCGCTCGAACACAAGGAATTAACGTTAGATCCGTTCGCTACTTAACCACTCATCGCTTTCGGATATGTACGATCATCACGAGACGGCGATGTTTTTATTCGATAGTTCCCGTTGTAACGATTTGTACGATTTATCGCGGCGCGCCGTCGAATTAACAGCCGGTAAAACGAACGCGCGTGATCGGAGGTTGTAATGGCTCTCCCAATCATCGCGCGACGCGCGATCTCGACTCTGTAAACCCTAAATCTTTTCAATTGGCCGGGAATAAATCGTGATAATATTACGCGCGAAGCGGTACGTACAAGCGCGGATGCGGATGTGATTAACGATCTATTAATTCGTCCGAGTTTTTCCGTTTCGAACGCATAACGAAGCGCGGAATTGCCGCGCGTTACAACGAACCCGCACGTCCGTCCCGTAAATTTCTGTGCGAAGCACACGCGCGGAGAGTAAGTTGCCGCCGGCGTGCGAATTTATGCGCGAAATTGGCAACCGGCGAGAAAGAGATATTCGTTCTCTTATTTCGACGTCGTGGCAACACACGCACGTACCTACGAGAGTGATGAAATTTACTCAAGTTTGAAACTCACTCGAAAATCGTATTATATACCTACTCGCCGCACCCCGGCGCAGTAAATTTATTTTATTCATCCTCGCGATATATCATCCGCCCACGATTGCGCGAAGGACCGCGCGCAGCCGGTGCCTCCTCAGGCGGTGCCTCATCGCTGAAAGCTAATCCCGCTGCCTGCTTGGAAACGTGCTGGAATCTTGATAAAGCGTATGGCACACTCGGCGGAATCTTACCCGCGCGTAAGTCGCGCTTCCTCGCGCAGTGATTGTTGGGATTCTTTTTTTGAGATAACGCGCGATATAATGGTACAACAACGTACCCGGGCGCGAAATGACCGGGCTGGAAGCACATCTCGCGAAGAGATAAAGTAACTGTGGATTTGTGTCACTGACGTGTGCGCGCAGCAACCCACGTGCGTCGCGTCCGACCTCGTTGTCGTGTGACAAAATTTTACGTGTTAACGCTCTCTTTTCCACACGCGGTCGAACGAAATCAAGCAACACGCACATTTAATTCCGTCTCCGCGAAAAACTCACTTTCGCTCTTAAAGCGCGCGCAAAAGCTATAACTGGATCTCTATCGCAAAAGGAAGGAATTTATTGATGTAAAATTAATGCGCGCGCGAGGGGTCACACACGATATCATATGTGTGCTACGATATCATATACGCGCGAAATATCGCTTTTAATCCTCCCGCTACAAAAGGCGATGATGATAGTCAACCGTAAAATTACATCCTTAGTAAGCTGAGAAATCACCTTACCCGTTACGCTACATTACATGTACAACACACTGCAGTTTTGTAAGAAGCGAGCTGAGATATTGCTTTTAATTCTTCCGTTATTAACAATAACGACGATTATACACACACATACACACACACACACATAGGTGCATATTTAATGATTTAACAATTCTTAATATATCCTCAGAAATAATTTTCTAAACTTCTCAAGTCTCTTTGGGAGTCTGCTTTTCAAACGTGCCTCCAACACTAAAAATCAATAAGAAAAAATCAATTTTAGCGCGTGCCGTCTTCAAAAAAGACGAAATGATGGGATTTGTTGGGCGACTCGCCTCTTTGCAAATACGCGCGTACACGAAAATCACGAAGTTCCCAGGAAGAAGCATAGCGACGACGTTAAAGTGTAGCTTCAACTCCACGGCTTATATTTACGAGATGCCCGTGGCCTATAATTCCTTCCTTCTTCCAGTTATCGTCCGGGCGAGTCCTGTCATTATCCAGCGTGTACCTCAAACACCGTGGTTAGCTAGGCCGTTGCGCTAGCCACACGGCCACGTCCGTCGTCTTTTCTCCCGATACTTCGAAACCGATAGCGCGCGACTTTTTGTTTGCGCGTCCCCACAGCTACCATTCTTTACACAAACGAGGAAAAAAGGGAGGGAGGAGGCTGGTACGCCCCCCTGCGATTTACTTAGATTATCGTATCGTCGCGAAATAGCGGGTAATCAGTAACGTTATCGGCGAGCTGCGTCAAAAAATACTTTCTGATTTGCGCTGACAAACGCATATTGTTTCGAATCGATAATTTATGAGAAATGTTCTATTTTTTTTTCTTACTTGTCACAATTCCGCTCTTGCAAACAGAAGTTATGATGTGTTCAAAAACACGTCCGCAAACATCCTTCATATTTTATAGTGGCAATAAGCATGTCGTAAATGTCGTAATTGTAGTACAGTTAGTGCCTTACTTGATATGTGGGTAACCTGAATATTTGAATATTTCATGCGATGACAGTGCGTATGTATATAGAGGGACCGCGCGCGAACGTGTGATTCACGCTATTCCGTGTAACAGTGTTTAGTGACATCAACAGTATGGACTTGCTACTTGACTCGCATGCAGATACGCTTATGTCATCATATTGCGCGTGCGAAGACAAAAACACGCAATTATTTCTCGCACGGACGTTGATCCCTGAGAAAATATAGCGCATTTGTCGTTTTATTCTCGAAAACAATTGATTGAAATATATACTTCAATATCCTAAACAAGAGCACAAGATATTAATTCGAAAAAACGCAAAAAAGAAAACATCTACGTATAATCGCTCGTTTCAACATCTTTATAATCAATTATCGTCGTGTCATATTTCGGTTAAAATCGTCTTGACATCTCTTTTTAAAAAAGTACAAATATTCGGATAATAATACAAAAGTCGTGATTGATGACCCACGTGCGTGCACGCGCGCGCACGTTTCATCACTCCGGACCTCGAAATACAACCGCGTGCGATTATGTAACGCGTGTCATTTCGACCGGGTTTATTTCGGTCACTCGGCCTGCCTACGCGCTCGTGAGACGCGATTCACAGCTCGTCGTACGCGCGCGCGCGCGCCGGCACTTCCCGTTCTTTCGCGCGCAAAGTCTCCTCCGGATCTTGAACTTGACTGGAGTCCATGGCCGCGCCGCAGCGTTGCAGCCTTCCAGATTATTACCGTTAGCCATTGCCGCGTTGACGTAATATACACAGCCACGTTTCTTCTCCGTATATATATCGCGGCCTGCCTACTTGAAACTAATTATGACATTTAAAACGTACTCGCGAGAACGGAGAGGCGTTCGGATGATTGCGCCGCGCTTCATAAGGCACCGCGAACTTATGGAGTCTTAGGTCGTGTGTGCACCTTATTAGCACCGACGGCGTTTTGTAGCGTGACTTCTATATGAGCAAAAGACCGTGAAGACGATTAATCGTAACAATGAGTTATGCAACCCTCTTCCTCGCCAGACGCTTTATTCATCAAGCGAGAACTCTCCGCTTCTTTGCGCTCATCCTTTCTCTACACACAAGAGATCGCTACGGAAAAGAAATATATTAATTAGTTTTTTGCTACTACTCTAAAACTGTATTTTAATCTTTCCCGTTAAAAAATTCTCATTTATCGCTTATTGCTTAATATATAAATTGTCTCTCGCGAGGATCTAAAGTATCCATCATCCTCAAATTACTCGCGATAAAAACACCTCTCTCCTCGCATATGACAAAAAATTACGCGAGAGATTTACGTATAGAAATAAATTTGTCACGTTGCGGCTCCCGCGTGTGTTATATCTCGCGCGGCGTGGTGGCGACGAAACGATGAAAAATGTCTGGCGATTCCGAAATAATTGTATACATCCGCGAACCTTATCCCGAAGATTGCGACCCGTTAAAGTGCAGCGGATCGTAAACTCGCCGGCGCAATTCACGATATTTTATTTTACGAGATACTTGGGCGCGCGCACTTGAAAATGCTGTAAATGTTTGCGAACCGGCTTCGGATTATGGCGTAGATTACTCCTGGGTAACGTTAAGCGCGCGACAACAATTTCAGCAACGACGAAGTCCGTCCACAACGTCGTGCTTACTCCACAACGTTAATTACGACTCGTTTTAATGCAAAGCGTGCGGAAAATAACGAGCTCCCAATCGTCCATAATCGTTTTTTTTGTTTTTAACAGAAGATCTTTATATAACGTGATATTTCGCGGATTACACGCTAATTATACGCAGACATGTAATATAAAGTTTTTAACGATCACACAAACGCGCGACTGATCGTGTTAATACTAGAATACGAGACAATAAAAGATAAATTAAAATGTTACAATACGAGCGATGTGCGATTTCAGTTTTGTGGCAAACGTTAAGTAGAATTTTACAGCTACGTTAATTGAGAAGCAAGTGCCATTGTAAAGATATTTGGAGTGTGTGCGTGTGTGAACTAGCGGGATTTTTGCTAAAATCACATAGTTTTAAGCGTCAGAGCGCACATGTACGTATACGCGCGTGACGTGTGTAAATTATTTTATAAGTAGTCGATTTTAAACGAGGTTTTCTAAATATCGATCATCAATCATCTGTTCGTTTTACGATGTACATTATGGGTGGCAGAGAATACGACGAGACATTTGAGAAATCGCAAGCTGCTGGTCTCGATGACGATGTTATACGGTCGATTTGAGTTACTTGGGCGCCGGATGAATCAATCATCGATCGATTTAACAATGAAGTCGGTATGTCGACACAATTACAACGATCATTGTATGCTGGCCCGTATATATCTCTTGTGCTACCGATTTCCAATGTTCTCATTGACATTCACCGCTAAAATCGCCGTGTTTATTCGTCAGTCGTCAATTTTCTGTGCGAATCTAATCAAGTGCGACTAATGGAGAATACGAAAATGGAACGTTGTAACCCGTTTATCGAATTTACATGTAGCGTGTGGTTTTAGGCTGACTCGTGATGTTTATCTCGAACGGTTTGCAACTAAATTGAAATGACCTCTTTAACGTGTAATTAGTGTTGCCGATAAAATTACATTCTTTTATTCGCGTTTTATATTAAAGTCATCGTTGCAGCGCTAAAAAGAGGACACGTGGTAACACCTACTTATGAAGTACCGGTTAAGTAAACCGGTCCAAGCGCGAATATAAAGACGGAAAACTAAGCCCCGTCAAGCGGGACCCGGAAATTGTACCGCAAATTCGCGTTCCTCTCGTCTCACACAACGACTGGCCCATATTCGAGACCCCTCGAGTTTCGGAGGCGCGTGTACAGTTATCTCGCTGGAGACTCGCTCCGCGGAACGTATATATAGTCGCGAGCGCGTTCTTTCCCCGTGCGATCTCGAGATTCCTGAAATCTCGTAAAATGTTCCGACAGCAACCGTGGCAGCTGCCGCAACGGTTCCGTGGCTCGCGCTTTGCAGCATCTTCCGTTTCTGGTTGAATATTTTTTTTCTATCTCACGTAACAACCGCGCAGAATTCGAATTGGCGCGTCTTCTATGCGAGAAATGTTCTGCCTGCCCGGAGTATATAATGCCCCGCTTTTTAGACGCGACGGTGGGAGTTGAAATAAATCACGCGGCTCCTAAGCGAGAAAAATTTTAAAATATCGACAACGCTCGAGGCAAAGTAAAACGTTTTGACGTTGCTGCACAGACAGAGAGAGAGAAAGAGAGATGTTATTTTCAAGCCTGTGAGAATATTTCTCGCGAGACGCTCACCGAATACTGACGGAATGTAGAATCTTCTACCTAAACTATAGGTATCAATATTTGATCTATTTGCGTAAACTACTTTATACAATGGTCGTTTTTCTCTTTATACGATTTATGATAATCTTGAAAAACTAAATATTTTTCATCGAACGTCAATTTCAGTGCTTCAAATTCAAATTTTTCTGCTAAAGTACCTACACTTAGAAGCTAGACAAGTGAAAAGTTTTCACGACGTACACATCGAAGTAATGGTCTTGTTGAACAACACAGAGAAATTTGTGCAAGATGAAGAAGATGCATTATTACGTCGAAGTTTAAGACGTGAGATATGCGGAAGCGTCGAAAACATCCTGCAGAATTCTGACATCCCGCGGCTGCGGATCCATTACTACGGGTCATGTTGTAGCGCGGAGTTCGGATGTACGTTTCAAGTCTCACGGAACATCGACGCTTTAAATTTTCGTCGAGAGAGCAAAGGTTAAAATTCGCCATTATTGGCCGTAATGGTGCGAAAGAGCTCTCGCTTTTAAGCTCTCGGTAGTTAGATAATAAGCGTTAAATTGCGCGGGGACAAAAACCATGAGCGTTTACGGTGTAACAGCGGCTCTATACGTACGCCAAATTGCGTGTGGTAATGAAAAATTTTAACTCAGAGTGGCAGAACGCGTGAAAAAGTAAAGACAGTCATTTTACATACATTTAATTTTATCGTGTAACTGAGAATCATATTAAATATCTTAACACAATTAAAAATATTTTAGTATTTTCTAATATAAAAGTTTTCTTGAGAAAATAAGAATGTTTGCGTCATTAGTAAGAAACTTATTACAGATGCAAAATTTTTTGAACTACAAAGTTATTCTTCAAAATTCAATTTAAATTCCGTTCGTCGGAATTCGGAATGCGAACAAATACGGAACGCGTCTACATGTCGGCGCTTTGCATTTTCGCGTATACTGCAAGAAATCTCGAGGTAGTTTGCGCGCAAAACTCACGTAACGCTCGGCTTTTTCCCATGAACAAGTATTCTAATTTTCATCGCATGACACGTACCCAGCATTCCGTTTCTTTGTTCCCTCTCCCTCCCTCCCGCTGCATTTCAACTTTGCGTTTTATCTTCCGCGACGCTAAGACGACATCGAACATACTAATGAGCGTTCATACCTATATAGCGTGGTATGTAACTCGCGCGTAGGTAGTGCGAAGTGTTATACAGATGTTTGACGCATTCCCGAAGAGGAACAGAAATATATGCCGAAGAGCTGTTACCGGTTGACGTAACAGCCGAAGAAATATCGTTCCGCGACGCTCGTAAGGCTCTCTTTCTATTCACTATTAATTACTGTATGCTCATACCAGCCCCGAGACACTCGGGGAATATAAAGTATTCGGTTACTAGCCGAGGAAAAAGCACGAAAATTACGCAAATATTTCAAACAACCCAACTAAAATGTATTCAAAATAAAATAAATGTATTTTAAAAATTTTATATTTAAAATCTATGAGTTAAAAACTTTAAACCGCACTTTTCCCTCTTTCTTTTTTTTTTCACTTTGTCTAGTAATTTTTTAAGAAAAGATAATAATATAATGAGATTAACGAGAGTTGAAAACTTGAAGTGCAAAACTCTTCTGTCTGTAATGAGACCGCGTAATTCATGTTGACGTGAGACATGAATCCGTCGACGGTAGCGTATTAATGATCTATGACGAACAGCTAGTCTCTCTCACTCAAATTACGCAGAAACGTAATGCGAGCGAACAGAATCGGACGACAATTACATCGCGCAATGACGTTGAACGGCAACAGAGTGGTACAGCGTAGACCACCACGATGAAGCAGAGATGCGCAATATTGTCCGGTTCTGTACGTATCATCGTATGTCGGTTCGCACTGATTGTATTACAGTTACTACACGTATCTCGTCGAGCGCAGTCTGTTTTGATCGGCTTAAACTTAATCTCTTGGGAAATTTACGAAGCGTGTTGGCTCGCATCTGACGATTCTCTTAATTTCTATACTGCAACGTTGGTTTTGCGTTCGTTCCATTTCCAGTTCACTGATGTTGTACGGTACTATCAGCTTATGCTCTCTGCGATAGGTTCACAGCAAGGAGCAAATTACAGCCGCATACGTACTTTGCGCTTGGCTTCAATTTTCTGCACACATTATATTTAACTTTACGCAACATGTGTAAACAAATTATCACAAGTTTTTAATCACGCTCGGGGTTTATGTGCGTACAAATAATCGATGTGTCAAGGAAGTTATCCCCTCCGGTTTGTTACCAATTAATTGCCACGTTGGTCGATTAAAAGTTTTTTTTTAATTAATAGCCGTTTCTCTGAATTAGCGAGATAACGATGTTAAAAATAGTGATTGCTGCAGACACTCGTTTCTCGATGTAATATGCTTCACTCGCGATCAAGAGATTCGATACAAAGCGGAAAGATGATATTACACTTTACATCGTAATAAATGACAGAGCAAAAGCGAAATTGAATTTCAATGCGTTGCACTTCTCCTTTCAATTAAGAGATAGTAATATATTGTGTATTCGCTCACGTGATAAAGTGCGTGTCAAACATTGAGTACAGTTATAAAACGTCTGATGAAAATGACGAGTTTTCTCCATCAAGTATTTTTTTTTTTTTTTTTTTTTTTTTTTTTTTTTTTTTTTACTAAATTTGAAAACCTGTATTCAAAGTATGAATGAACATATGTTCCGAATTAGTAACATTGTATGGATCACACACGGAATAATTAACATATTTGCGGTTTCTCCTTCGATTCGATTATTTTAAAACGTACATACAGTCTCGCGCGAGGCGCCGATATAATAGCGCACAGCCTCACGTTCTGCAGTTAACTGCAACCGGAAACGTCTATATTTTTCAAACGGCCTAAGTGGAGTCATTAAAGTCGGCAAAAAATCGGCGTAGGTTGGAATGCACGACGATCCTTTAAGCGCCGTACGTATTGACTGCTTAGTCATTTAGACCGACGTGCGTATATCGCTTAAAGTTTTAGCCATTCACTTTATGAGCGCTTTTACTGTTCCGCGTTCGCCGGCATCATAACGACGACGCTACCATAAGCCATCTTTTATTATTCATTAGCGGGTCAAGTTTGAACGAGCCGCAGGCGGCGCGGTTATTTTCACGCGCGTCTCGACGCTCGAATCGGTCGGTCTCGGTCGTGCTTCGTCGCGTCTCGGATTAACAAAACGCCTAGAATAACTTCTGATAACTGTTCAGACGTCAAATTGGCGCGTAGCTGGCAATTCGCACAAACGGCATACAAATTGCAGAAATATTTATTTGAAAAGTTCTCTTCGCGCGCGCACGCGAAGATTTATGCCAGATCCGTTTCGTGAAGGAATGGCATTGAATTTATGTATGTGTCACACATCTTCACGCAATAAGAAATCTTCAGGTATTACGCACACACAAAAAAAAGGAATTCCACTCTTGTTTAATTTTACAAAACGGAGTTTATTCGTGCAGTTTAAACTTTGTCTATTTTTTTGTTTTTGGCCACGAGAAAATACATACTCCTCGTGTAAACACGAACCGGTTGGTTGGTTTTACGCTACTCCTATACTCCTCCATGCGATACTAACGCGCACGAGCGACGTATCCGGAAGAGAGCGCATCGAGTTTACATTAATTATATTGTTAAGACCGCGCAACGCTAATGGAACGGAGCACTCCGCGCGAGTTCCAGCGAGGCGATTGTATCTTCGTGAGAAACATTCCGCGGATCCAGCCACCCGCTGCGCGAAAGATAAGCGTATTCAGTGCGCGCGAGTTTGAGTTTTATGCAACCGCGCGATGTGTGTGCGCGCGTACCGCGTGTCCTTGTCGTCGTCGTCGTCGGTCAACGCGCACGCCATGTGATTAGAAAGCCGATCTGCACGCGGTCGCAACACGACCGCGACGACACGTGTCCGTTCTTGGATCGTACGCCGACGCGATCCAAAAGATATCGAGATATCTTAAATAAACAATTCGCAGAAAAACACACCGCGGCGCGTTGTGTTGAAATGCACGTCCGATTAAATCGCCGTGCAATTTGCATTAGCGCGGTTATCTAGGGACTAGATTGCGTTAATTTGCAGAACAGCGGTTATCCCTGCACCGCACGACTTGGAGTACGCAAACGTCTGACGGAAGATATCTGTTCGCGGTAATGAAGTTTGTCTTCTTTTTCAAACGTGCACTTTATTTTAGCAAAATTAAATCCCTATCAAGTAGGTTAATTGCATTAAATTACATGATTCGAAGACAGTTTTTGCACATATGATTTTCTATTTTTTTTTTGTAGCAATATTAATTTTTGTCGATTTAGGAAATAATAATTTATGCAAAGGAAAAACATTATTTTTATTGCGATAGAAATGAAAAGTCTACCTGCTGTATTCCGATTGCAACCGTGTTATACAATCGAATACACGCATATTTGCGTGTGTTTTGCGTAATATTTCTTCTCCTCTTATATCGACGGCTAGGTCGACAAGAAGGGCTTGTTACGCTCGCGAGAGTCTTCGCAGATACATAAAGAAAAAGCGATGGACTCAACTTGGAGCGGCTCCAATCGGATCCGTGGCTACCTTACTCATGCGCCGCGTACGTGTTTATCTACGTATGTAAATGCCAGGTAAACGCGGATGCTAGTCTGGATATATATTGCCCGCGGGAATGCACGGTCGTGCCAAGTTCAGGGTCGGGGAGCGAAGAAAAAAAAATATATTAAGCCATTTATCTTTGCAACACGTCTGCCCCACAGCGCAATAGTGTTATTTAAACATGTACATGTGCACTTACAAATTTATAACGAAGCTCAAAAGTGCGTGGCGCATCTCTTGTTATGCAATCGCAACGCGCAACGGTTTTTTCACGCTGCAACGACCGTTTCACAAATGCGCACAAAAACAGCGCGTGTCTTGCTTTCGTAAAAACACTTCCGTCAAAGAGTGCACACGATAATCGCAATTTATGGCTTGGCTATTAAACCGTCACGCGCGTAACACAATCGTGTAAAAAATATGAGATAAATTTATGTGAGATAAATTTATTACCGTCATCAATTAAAAAGAAAAAAAAAACTAAATTTGTGAGTAAAGTTTTGTCTGTGTCAATTTAACTTCTATTTGACATTTATTTGTTTTCTTATCGTAATAAGCCGGACTTGTGCGAAACAAAATAAATAAGATAATTAAAGATAAATAAAATAGTCATTTTCTTTTTTATATTGCAAGTGTAGAAGTTGCGCAGCGCTATAGCGTGCATGAATTCGATGTTATTAAGCTTTTCGCTATCCGACACGAGACAACGTAATCTACCCTAGGCTCTGAAAATTACGAATTTTTTCGTTAAACTCCGAGTACGTCTAACGTTCTGCGTTAATTAGCATCCGTCGAGGATGCCACGTAGCCGGCCGGTCTCTCCAAGAGATGCTGCGCATCGTTGCGCACGTCATTAAACATACGCATGTTCCGCGTATATACGCGCACTCGTAGGGTAGGTATACGCGCTCATGTAAAAGCGCCCGCAACGCAACAAGTCGAGCGAGAAGATGTGCCATCCAAGCACGGTCTCCCGGGGGTAATTGCCGCGTGCAATAGCGACGTGCAAAATTCGTGATCGTGATTAGCGTCTCGCTTCGAAACATCCTTTTCCCAAGGCCGCGCTTGTTACTTTCAAGGTCGAAGAGATCATCGATAAATCTTAACGCTTCGATCCGCTCGATTCGACAAGATGTACAAGATGCGAAACGCGGATTAAATCATGTCAAGAGTGCGATATCGTAAGGTTGTTATTCGAATTTTAGCGAACGATATTTGTTTCGTTAAATGACTGCGTTTACGCACGTCGAGAAACATGAAGTATACGTAAGTACAAGACGCGATACTTGGCAAAATCAAACAGCTGACGGCGTTTTGACAGCCTCAGACGTATTTTGCAATTAATCTGGATCGACGAACGGCAGCGGAGCGCGGTATTAAATCGTGTCGTAAAACCGAACGGCGCGGCGAGAGATGCCGACCGACCGACCGACGTGCACGCGGTTATGGCCTCTCTCTTTCTCTCTTTCTCTCGGTCCGGTGCATCATCTCCAGGCGCGCATCTCTCCCGCAGGTTTCCTCCTTTTTCACGGTGGTCTCTTGGCTTCTTGCGCGTTACTTACGCTCTTGCGTCGGTGAGACCGTGTAAAGACCGGCCGCAAAACTCAACGCGCCAAGGTACGTACTCGCCGTACAAGGTCTTTCTTCGGACTAGAACTATATAACTATGAGCGCCATAAAGTCCCGACGCGCTCGCGTCGTGTACAGAGAGGAGGGTGCGCTTTTACGCCCGACGCATCCCGTCGTCGTTAGAAAAAAAAAAAAAAAAAAAAAAAAAAAAAAAAAAAAAAAAAAAAAAAAAAAACGAGAAAACCAAAAAGTAGTCTTATGCTTAAAAAAGACTCGATCTAATCTAAACGCAGCAGGAAAGTTGGGAAACTACAGACGATGAGAAACAAAACTCACATGCACACGCACACGCGCTGGCATTTAATTGAAATTAACAAATGCTAAAAAAAACTGTATTCGTTTAAGCGTATAATTTCGATTACAATAATATAAATTACGTATTTGGCAATAATACAGCGGCATTAAGCGATATCGCCTGAGGGTTAAGACAAATATTGAGAATACACGAGGCACTTCAATGTCCGATATGAAAACCAGCTGCGTAATGGCTAATTAGAAAAAGAAGAAAACATCATCGGCACGTTTCTCTCTCTCTCTCTGTCTTTCCAGCAAAGAAAGACATTCGTATGTATATTCGAAAATAACAGACGGCATAAAGGCGTCCAACACCTGTTGATGAGCGCAGCCTCGCCTCTGAACGTCTTCGAGAAACGTCGATACTGTTATTCCAACTCGAAGATCGACATCCTTTAAGGTCACCTACTACTTTAACAGCTATCGTGATGGGCAACTTTGCATACTGGGACAACGACGGGAATTGCAATGCTGAATTGACGATTCTCAAACTCGGCTCATGAAACTCGCTTACGCGTAAAAAAAAAAAAGAATAGTCGGTAAATTACGGGCGGTTTAATATGCTAAACTCTTCAGCGCGTATGTAGGTACATATTACGCATACTTACTGCGCGTGTGTAATTGATTAGGGTAGTGGTTTCATACTATTAGCGATGGTAATTTGATAAAATTACCGCGCTGCGCGATACGCTGTTATTATTATTATTATTAAAACACAAACGATCGTCGGAATTTCTCAATCCGGAGGAATTGTTTTGCGCGTGCAAAATGATCGCAGAAATTCTTTCTCTCCCTTTTGTTTTTCTTTTCTCTCGAGATAATTGTCGTAATGAAAACCGACGAACGATTCGTCTCGCGAGGCGCATCATCGTGGGTGTACGCACGCCTCTTTTTCTCTCTTTCTCTCTGCGGCTTCTCATTTTTCGCTCGCGTCGGGTCGATCGAGACACGAGGATTAATTAAAAGCAGGCGGACTACACGAACGCGAGGGGAAACGACTCCCTGGCTCCGGAGAGGAGAACCGGTCTAAATGCAATATGGCGTGAGTATTATCGATTTGTCATCGGTCGATAAAAATCAAACAACACCCGTGCTACTCATCTTCTTTTTTTTTTTTCTTTTTATCTGTCGACACATGTCTCCTCGTTAGGGGGCGATCTGCTGGAACACGGAGCGCCGCTGTCCAATCGTATTGGCGCCGAAAAGCGTCTTGCGCTAATCACGCGCACATATCGCGAAATAAATCGCCACGGCGATTCATCTTTCGCCGCGAGAAAGAAAAAACATCGAAGATATTACGTGCTAAAGGATGAAACACACAGTTTCATCCTTTAATTTCGCACTTTTCGACTTTACCGGGTTGTAATATATGTTGTTACATTTCGTGCACTGTTTGATTTTAGTGTCGATGAACACGCGATTGTGCGTACAAGTCGATTCATCAACCGATGATGCGGCTATATATAACAATTTAATCATTAAAAACTTTAACGAAACACACGCGTTGAACTGAGAAGAAAAACTTTATAATTAAATAGAAGTAATTTATAATTAAACAGAAATATACACGTAGTGTGTGTGTAAAACATCATGTGTGTGTGTGTGTAAAAAGTTATTCTTTCTTTTGTATTTGTTACGTCAGAGAACAAGCTGATTTGTGTGCGTTCTTGTTTTGTCAAGAACAAATTTTTAATTGTCGCAATTTGCACGATTAGCGTAATTCCGGCGGTATCTCTACTTCACTATGTACTTAATAAAACTTCCTATATCGCATATCAAGCACATCAAGTACAGTTACGAACGTGGGTACGACCGCACGGCCTGTGACGCCCTATGCGCGGGTTAATCCCGCAGGATCGCTGACCCGCGATCACCCGCGAGATCTAGGAAGCACGCGCAAATCGCGATTTAATTTACGAGCGCATCGACAGCGTCTGCATTTAAACGCCTCTGCTCACGTGGCAAGAGTATGCAAAAGACGTTTTACACGTAGACGCTTTTATCCGTAATTCTACAGACCGTCGTTTGAATACCACGATGAAAGAGAATGAGAGAAGAGTTGATCATCGCCGGCAGATAACGTCACGCTCGTTTGTTAGACACATTTGTCGATCACGTCGCGAAAGATGACGATAACGTCAATTAGAATATTAATTAACGTCGCATCTTTTGTTTTTTTTTAACCCCGGGAACCTCGCGAAAATTAATTCTCTCAACCATCTTATTTAAATTAAGAAAAAAAACGCACAACACCAAGCCTTGACCGCATCTCGTCATTAGTTGAAATATAAACGTCAAAGCATTGAGAAAAATCGATAAAGGGATACGCGATGTTAGTTGCGAGTCAAGGTCTATCGCAGTATTGTTCTCGGGAGGATAAAAAGAAATACGAACATTTTTCTATACGACCTTATATAGTTCGCGGTGAAGAAACGTGATCGGTGCTGTACGGTATCATGAGATTCTCGCGAGTCAATCAGAGACGAGCGGAGATTGAAAGGCGCGCGAAACGCGATGCAGAATAAATCGACGCAAAAGTATTTATCTGTAATTAAGTCGCTCGCAATTAAAGGCGATCATCGATCAAAAATTATTTGCTATTTCAGGCGGACGTACGAAACTCTCTCGCCGATGCGCGCATTAATGAACGTTGCGCGCCGCGCGCAAAAGGATATGGGCACGGGAGGTCGACGAAGGGCTCTCGCAATACGAGAGAGAAAGAAAGAGAGAAAGGAGAAAGCGAGACGAAACGAGTGGGAGGAGAAGAGATCATAAATCTGTGTAATTGACAGGTCCCGCTGAAAACGTTCGTGCGGCACATAGATGTTCGAGCAGATAGGCCGGCTAATAATGCTCTGCCCGCGCTCACTAATAATCTACGAACACGTGTAATGGTCGCTTTGAGAAAATGCCATCTTCTCGTGTTGTAAAAAAAAAAAAAAGAAAAGAAAACAAACCAAAAAGCAAAAGAGCGGCGATGAAAAAATTACTACCCGCGCGTGCGCGCGCGCGTACGACGAAACTCACATTAATCGGCGAGAGGTGGTCACGCCCGTAATTAACACCTCGGGGCAGATAGGCCGCGGGTGGATAAGTATACGTACGGGGTCTTATGCGTTACGTGGGATTGTCTCTACAAGTCGCCGTCTCTAATTCATCGGTATCGGCTTGGCTGGCAACGCGACTTTCTTTCTCTCTCTCTCTCTTTCTCTCTCTCGACAGTGAAATTACCATCGTCGCGCTCGACGTACGGATCCTACGTGCCGCGGCCGCAGTTCGACGAAGAACGCAGCGAGAAACATCCATCCAATATGTTTACAAATCGCCGCGAGGTCGGCGGTAATTTAATTCGAAATCAAAGATCTATCTCTCTCCCGGCGGAGGAAGTCCGTGCAGGCGCGGACCTACGCGGCAGAAATAAAGAATCCACGTGCAAAATTATGCACCTGTCCATTAGCCGGACGTTTACTCGGGGCCCTATGCGCGCATAACTTTCCGCGGGTCTCCGCGTCGTAACCCCTCTTTTGTATCCTTCGCGCGGCTGCCGTGAGAGCATCATAATTTAATTCGACCCATCGGACACGAAGACCCGCGCCAAACGAATTAAGAACGCGCGATGTGGATTCTTTCAGCGAGCCGTTGCCTCTTTCTCTCTCGGATTGCGCGTCTCCGGAGTGCGTGCAAGCGCGTACTAGAGAAATATTCAAGCGCAGGAAACGTGTACGTGTGCCGCAACACGCGAAAGTGTGAGCGCAAGGGCCCCGCTATTTACAAGAGCATGTCCTTCTTGACTAATCACCGACAGAGATCGAGCTCGGGACACGGTTCGGATCGCGGTTACAACGCGCGGCGATGTAATGCTAATGAACGCGCGCTTATGTCATAAATCCATTTCGCGGCTTTTTTCAAGTCGACGGTTTTCGATTAATCTGGTGCTCGTGCCTCTCGCGTCGGAGAGAGTGTCTTGCATTCATTTTACCTCGGAATGCCATTCGTACATTCATTCACTTGTTATTTTGTAAATTCAGAATAGTAGTACCACGTTACGTCACACGTACGTAATAATGATTGTTATTAACAGTTTTGGCGTGTATTCCGCGCCGTGTATATACGACGCCGAAAAATACAAAGTATCCTGCATGTACCAGCAAACATGAGAACCGATCAATCGACGGGTCAATTCGTTATTCGGCGGTCAGCGTTTGTTATTTTTAAACATTCTCCGCCGAAAAACCTCGTACAATCCTCGCACGCCCGGATTATATGAACTCCCGCGCCGAAGGGCGAGTTTATTGGCAATCAGGTGGAGAATACGAACCGTCTCAAATCGCTAGGGACGAACCACGGCCATTAAGGCCATCCACACGTGCGCCATTAAGGCAAGCGTTGCCGCTTGCCGTTCGCGAGATAATTCGCTCGCTGTAACAAGAGGCGAATAAGAGACGCGAATCTTGCGGATAACGGCAGCAACGCAAACCCTTCGTAATCGCTTTCGATCATCCGTGACATATATAACCGTTCCGCCGCCGGCAAAATTAACCGGTGCTGCCCGAACGAAGTCTCTCTCGTTCGGACGAAAACGTGCAAAAAATTAAATCCGTCGTTGATTACGTCGCCCTCATTAGACTCATGAGAGGGAAGGAGGATTCTTCTTGACTATATGGAAAAAAAGAAAAAACGAAACCTGTCGACGCGTGACATTATAATATCGATACGCATCTTCCCTATATAGTCGAGCAGCTTACGACCTCTCTCGAGCTAATGAGAGCGACGTAATTGACGATCGAATAAATTTTCTGCTGATATTCATCAGCAAATAAGATCACTAAAAAAGCCGTTAAAGATTGGAAATAATGTGACTAGTCTTACACGAGAATGAAAGACCGGGCGTTAATCGCCTTCTCGAGAAGTCAAAAGATGAACATACTGGCACAAAATATTTGCGGTATCGTCTCCATTTAATGACCAAACCCATTCGTCATCTTGTTAGGTATTCACGCAGCGTTAATCGAAATCACGATCGATTGCCCGCTCGCACTGTTCTAATTGAATGGTCATTAATCATTTGAAACAACGGCCACGAGCGTGTTATAGATTCTTGGCAAGTATATGCGATTAGGCGCGACCCCCATGACCATTCGTGAATTAGGTGTCGGCCGTATGCGCGTATTATGCGTGCACTTATGGTTAACCGTTATTACAGACATCGTATATAAACCGGGACATCGAAGTCGGGCTTCCGATATCGTTTTGTTAATGAGATCGCTGATACGACCGGAATAGTTTCTGATTTCTTAAGCGATTTGTTGAGTGCTTTCTCGTTTCGCGAGTGTTCAAGACATATTGTAGCAAAAAAGTCTTCCCAGAAAAAAAATTGTAATTTTCTTTAAGTGAACGCTAATTGACTCAAAAAAAAAAAAAAAGTAATTTGCAGTTATTACAGGTAATGTAAAAACATATGTCTAAGTATGTTTTTTTATTGTGAAATTTTAATATGCTTTTTTTTTATTATATAAATATTATGTTAAATTCTACAACTTGATAATAAAATAAGTTTATAAAATTTCTATGAATTTAATTAAGATAGCGCTCTTGTGAATTTTAAATTAATTTAGACACAAGGATTGATGATTCAAATGTTATGACGTGTCGATTTGACTTGCGCGTTTACGCATCGTAACGAGATAAATCATTAAAAAGAAATCGCAAACGTCTGTGCGAACGTAATGGTCCGACTGTCGTTAAAACGGTACAACACATTGGTTAAATAACATTCCAAGATAAATCAAGCAGTATCAAACTTATTGCTTGTTCACAGATGAAATCGCTCGATAATGTTTTATCTTATTTATTCATTAAACGAGTTCACTTAAATGCGCATTATAAGGCACTCGAGTAAATTACACGTTCGAGTGCGTACATGACTCGCGCGATACATCATAATCGCACATTTCTCAAAATTCTAAATAAGCCTACCTTATTTCGATCAAGACTGTCTTATTTGTTCCATATCATATACTCGAGACATGCAACTGTAATAACAGACGATCAAATCTTTCTTCTGCTTTTTTCTTCGGAAAAGTAGAAATTCTCGCAAGAGATTGAAACTAAAACAAAAAAGAAATTTACAGATGAGATACGTATGGATGCACTTAGATTGTGGTATTAAAAAAATCGATGTTTTTAAATCAATCCTTAAACTTTTCACTTTTTGTTGAACTTTCACAATTTTCTAATTACATCCAAGATTTGAGAATTTCGTCAACGTGCTTCAGTGCGTCTTAAATCTATTATTACTTTTAAGTTAAGAGAAACAACCCTGACACACAGGTTCCTTATCTGTCGTAAACGCTTTATCTTTCGTGCGTTCGAGATCGGTCTGCTATCAACGACAGAGTATGCGAGCAGGCAACCGCTTTGTGCCGGTGCATCTAATCCTCGTAATCGCGGTCTGTACCGCAGGACAAAACGACCAGCAAAAATCTATCGGGGTACCGATCGCGCTGCGGCGTCGTTATGTAGAACAACTGCGATATTGCGGTACAGTTACCTTGACATCAGAAGAAGCACATCCTTGCGGCGTGCGTGGATCGAGGATAAAAACGGTGCCACGTAAACACGCATCGACAAATTTCTAAGTTAAAAGTAGTACGCGAAAAAACACAATGACATACATTATAAGCAAAATAAGTTATTACAGTCGTAGATAAAATAAACGACTTATTTAAATTCTATTACTTTAGATTCTGTGTGTTGTGATATCCTACTTTTATAGCTCTTTAAACAAGTTCTCGGAGAGTAAAATGTGATAAACAGATACGCACGCACAACTGTTACACGTTTATATTAAATCCACTTAAGATTCATTGTATAAATATTTATATTATAATTTGATAATTACTATCTTCACATATATTACACACTTAACAACAAACGGCGAACATACTATATCAAAATTTCTACCTGCTCGTTATAAAGTCACGTTGTCTCGGTAGTTTTTGCGTCCCATTTTTTAAATAAAAAAATCATCCTGCGGTAATATTTATCTGGAACACGCAGATGACAAGAGGCACGGTAGTTCTTCGCGCCAAGTTTACGCGCGCGACCGACGCGTAGTACTACTATACTATAATATCGCATATCGATATATATATCGCATTTCGATATATATCGCATATCGATATATCGATCTTCTTTTTGTTTCTAATTGCCGATTCTAGCAAAGTGTTAAAATGACTCTCGTATAAAAAATTTTCCGTTTAAAAATTAAACGGAATATAATTATCCGAACTCGTTATTACTTATACCGCATCTGAGTAATGCATCAACGAGTGCAACGCGAAGAAAAGTATTGCCGCGCGTCGTGACAAGCGCAATCATGGTTTGAGTACTCACTTTCGCGAAAGATTTTTTCATGAAATCATCTTGCTCCTCGACGTTGACGATCACGTCTTCCGCCACATTGTTTCTCGTTTTATTGGGCCTGCGACAAACGATATCATTTTTTCGAAATACTGATGTACTTTTAGGAAAACACGTGTGTGCTTTCAATAATTCAGACGTGTTTTCCTGTCTGTATTTCGATCGAGAAATTGTTGTAAAGTTCAATGCGATTCTATATCTCGTACTTCGTAATCTTCTTGGTTATTTTACTGAAATATCTCTTTCTATCGATTGCACGAGCGTTAACGCGTACACCTGAGATGTAATGTAGAATAAGTGGAACGACGCAATGATCTCAAGCGAATAGAAAAACCAAACGAAGTTAGACGTACCCCTTTGGAATCGAGGGAAGATTTAATCTCAACGGATAAATTCACCGTGAAACGTCACAATTTCTCACGTATAAACTTTTTCTACGTGTTCTTCTTGCTTCTGTTATTTTCTCACATCTGCTTTATACGTGGTTTCTTCCTCTCGGATTTTTGTTTTTTTCTCTTTCGCGAGACTACGTGTTTCGCACACGGTATAACTCTTTTCATGATAGTTTAAAACGTTACTTTATATACGCGCGTATATTTCTCTTTTGTCGTTTTTGATGAGAACTTTTACTTGGAGCAAAACTGATGTTTTCGTTTCGCTTGTTAACATCTTTGGTTATTGCAATATTAGATCGCGGCGAAATGACGCGTACCGTTACGAGAAAATAAAAAGATTTTTCGATTCCTGATTTAAATATCGTTCGTAAATGCGGCGTGCCGCATCGGCTACGTGTTGGTGTTCTTATCTGTAAGCTCGAGGGTTATTACTGAAAGAACTATAATCAGTGTTAATACGTCGGCCGGCTCTCGGTACTAAGAATTAACAATTTCCGCTAACTTAGGGGCTTCCAGCGCCGACTTTACGCGGCGCTTTACCGAAGCTCGACGCTTTGCAGTAAATCAATAAAATCGTAAATATTGAACCGAATAAAAAAGCAATGGTACGAGGAAGAAGAAGTCTATTTGTTGCAGTATTTACTACGATAATTACGCGCGGCGTAATAGATGCGCCCGCGCCGCGGCTTAGAGAAGCACGATTGAATTGTTGTATACTGCAATAAACCACAGAGTGTAATGGCGTACGATAATAATAACTTACCGCGTTTTTTTTCTAAACGCCATAAAATCGAAATTACTCAATTAACATTGCAGCATCAGCTCTAATTACAATTCCGGGATCAATTTCAGATCGATTGTAATATTGTCCGCGTCACGATATAAATAACACAGATGTGAAAATATAAATATATATATGTATATTGATTTTTCAGTATTAACATCCCATGCTACGCCGCGATTGCTGTATTATTTGTTTTATTAAGTTTTATTGCGATTTTGAGGGAAATGTGGAACTCGTGTGTATTCTGACTTGTATTCTTGTTGTAAAAAAGCAATTTATCTTTTTAGCCGTTAACACGGGTAAATACGAGAAATGTGTGTTCCAACATATGGTGTAAAAAATTTTTTTCTCCGTTATTCGTGAGCGCGATCTCTCACTTTGCAATATGTATATTCCGCCTTTAAATTCTTCGCACATAAATAACAGAACATCGCGCATAAATATATAGCTATATAGTGACTGGAAAGGTAAATTTTATAGGTTTCAGATCGTATAACGACGCGCATCTACGTCGCTTAATGCGCAGTTGAGTGATGCTGCTAGTTTACACTCTATCTAACCGTTGCCTACTTGTACGGTTGCCGTTTAAAGGCCCCGGTATAATGTATCTTCTTTCCGTCGTCGAAGAGCTCGATGGAATCCGTCCGCGGACAGACGACACCAACGGTATCCGCCTATCTGCAATCACGAACGTCGTCCCGCACGACAAACGTTTGTGCCCAACCACGCCGCTGAGCTTGCCAGCGAAGCTGCTGCCAAGTCAAAGATATTCTCTGTACATACATCACGTTTGTTTACTCGATAAACAACTGAAACGTTGACTGAAACAATGCAATATACGTTGAATGCAAATGTTTCCATAAACTGTCATTCGTATAATTTCACTGAATAATTTACAATAATGTTTGATGATGTAGGAAAGTTGTGTTAGAAATATACACGTTATATAAAAGTTGTATATAATTTCTATTATAAAACTGTAAATATATTTGGTGTGATAACGCAGTGATGTGTGTATATAAAAAATATAATTTATATAATTTCATCGAAACTTTATCGATAAAATTTTTGTGTGATTTATCATATATTGTTTAAAAAATAATATAATTGTTTCAGTCAACTTTTCACGAGCAAAAAAATTTGTCAGAAGTGGGATTCGAACCCACGCCCACAGAAGTGGACTGCGACCTGAACGCAGCGCCTTAGACCGCTCGGCCATCCTGACTTGACAGCAGCTTTTACGTAAAGCATATATACGTAGTACTTGTAATTCTAAAAATAGAAAATAGTTTATTTCTGTGTAAATTAAGTTATTAGTGCGAATTATGTGTAGAAGGAATCAATACGTATATAAATAACATAAGATATTAAAAAAACCTTTCTATAAATCACAAAAATAATCTCAAATAATATATCAAGCTACTGTGTTACTAAAGAATTGTGTAAGAATCTTTTTCGAAAATTTAGTATCGTATATTTAGCAGCAAATGATAAACTATAAGAGTCTAAACTATATGACTATGTATATACATCCCAGTTCTATATACACACAATGAAAATAATAAATGTTAGCAGCGCCGTCTCGTAATGTTTCTCATAATCCATGTACTTGTTATCGACGTACAGAAATGGTATAATAAACACGTATTTTCTTCTTTACTGACTGTAGATAATGCAGCAAAACCAATGTGTGTCGGTCAGAAGAAAATCTTACATTATAAATGAAGGCGCGTTTATGAGAATCGACAAGGAAAGCTTTTCCTTCGGTATATTGACTTTCACTTCCGCGTGTGAAGGTTGCCACACTCCACGTGCGTTCCGCATTGTTAGCACGTAACAGTTCCAGCAACATGTGTGACCGATTTTTCTTCACTTATCTCTTTTCTATTCGCACTTCTACTCGTCACAGAATGCAATAAATACAATTCTCTACCTCACACAGCAGTTTTGATTCTCTTAACAAATTGATTATTCTTTAAAGTCGAAGTTAATTAAACTCGGTTTTTAATTTTTGCCATTAGGATAAATGATTAAACATGTAATATATGTAACGTCGAACTCGATCAATTCTCTCTCAGTTCAGAAGAAAATAAAAACTTCAATTGAAGGGCGGAAATGCAAAGTATGCTAAGTGCCATTTTTTCGATTTTGATTTTTTTCGCGCAAAGTATGCTAAGTGCCATCGCAA
>QVNV01021167.1:0-20662 GCA_014825455.1 Pseudomyrmex pallidus | reverse complement strand
CCGAGAGATGGCGCCACCTACCCGATAGACGACAGCGGCCGAGCCGCCGAAATCCAAGTTCACTCGCCTGTCCAGCATCCTCTTAATATCCGATGTCGTTTTCCTCCGAAAATGTTGACTCGATTGTATAATTTTTAATATTTATTACATTGTGAAGTAAATAATATTCTATATATTTGCATTTTAGGCGGGTAATTACGGCAAGCCAAGCATCGGCCCTAAGGAAGCAGATAAGAATGTGCGTAATTTTACGGAAGAACAACTGAGAGCCGGTCAAGGTGTGATAAGTTTACAATACGGAAGTAATAAGGGTGCTAATCAAAGCGGCATCAATTTCGGAAACACCAGACACATGTAAACAAATACTTTTCGTATATTCTCGCCAGTCGTAACATCGTTCTATTTCTCATCTGTCTCTTGAATCCCGCAACAAGTACTCTTTTAGTTATATCGTATCTCAATGTGAGTGTTCTCTCATAAAAGTCCAATATAAATCCAAGATTAAAATATAACAAATGATGCACGGAGATATTCCGCGCAACATGGGAATACAAAAATAAGATTCTTCTTGAATAGAAAAAATTGACGTATAGGACACAATTTTAGAAACTTAGCGATTTAATTCTTGGATGCAAATAAGTTTTTCTTTTTATTCTTATCAACAACACAAATTGATCATGTCGTTTCGTTTTTTTGAATGACTTTTCGTCTACAAAAAAGTTTATAGAGAGATAAAATCCTAAGTTATATATGTATATCTCTTATAGTGCTCTCAATCAAATATTTATTCATTTATCGTTCTTATAATATTATTTGGTTTGCAAATTTCTATTATGAAGCTTTGCATCCAATAATTATAAACAAACCGTATCTAGATTCTGTATTAATACGAGTTATTTAATTTTAATTTCAATTTATATTTTACGTCACTTTATATTTACTTCGAAAATATTTTGTGTGATAATGATTTCGAATTGCTATACTTTAAGTATGATGAAGTGAATGTACTATTTGAAGATCGTACCAAGTATTTTATATCCTATTTCTGTTGGATATATATACAACAACTCAAAGTAAATCTTTTTATATGTGTATAATACATGCATATGCCACATTGCGTAACTATTGTGTATTTCACAATTTGTAACACAAATGTGTATATATATATATATATATCTCAGAAGATAGAAAACACATACCTGTTATAAGACATACAAAGATGTGTGATCAATATTAGCTCAGACAGCAGTTATATTTGTTAAATGTTATAAAAGTATATATATATATATGTATTGTGTGTACACTCAATAAATGATTGGTTGATTGGGCGATGCGATATATTGTACCGTTTAGTCAATAAATCATTGTCGAGTGTTCGATGTGCGGACATTATCGGCTTTGATAGCCACATCGTTACAAATGGAATACTTTCTACAATTTAATCAGAGATTGTCATATAAATTCATGTTACACATGAGAGATGATTATCATTATTCTATTAAAATATAATGAATGAAAAATATATTAAATATAATTCTATTAAAATACAATGAATGAGATATATAAGTATATATATATTAAGTATTTTGTACAAATATATATTGATGATTAAAAGACCTAATTTTTCATGATGCACTGATGGATATGAGTTGATAAAACAATGTATCCAATAGTGATGTTTACATTAAATGTTACTTATAATGAAACATAATTATGGTTTTTAATTATTCAGTTATATATATATATGTGTGTATGTGTGTGTGTGAGTATGATGTAAAAAAAAGATAATGTCTTACCTGAATACAGATGAATTCTGATGCTGCTAGCTAAAATCTTGTTTTCTTGACAATCACACACTGTTGGTGGAAAGTTACAGATCTTCATTTTATTCCTTTTTGTTTTCTCTTCTGATTTTTACAGGTCAACAAGTTTATTTCTCGAAATAAACAATCGGATCTCAACGTAGATTGCTGTTCACACACCTGTAGAAACACATATATAGTAGTTTAAAAATGTTTAACTACGTATGGTATTTGATAGTACTAGCAGCAAAATATATGATAATATATGATATGATTTTAAGATGATATATTTACTTGATTAAACTTCATTCTCTTGCGTAATATTGCTCGGCAGTCAGGAGCTCGCTGAAACTCTTACTTTTTTACAATCGTACAGCAGCAATAGCACACGAAATTAGTTCTCGCGCTTTGCGGAAACGCGAACGACCGCGATGTAATTGCGCTTGTAAAGCTCGCCGATTATCGTTATCAGCGAATGCGTGATGCTAATCATATATCAACGGCAACATCTGATACTTTACGATATACTCGCGTATTTGCCCGCAAGACGATAATAACTGCGAAAAATACGAACTAGAATCCGAAATAAGTTCTTTTCGCGTCGCGCCTCGACCAGATGTTTCTCGCGCGCGTCTCATAGGAGCGCGAAACAATTTCTCTCTCCGATTATGATTACTAGGGAGTACGCAATACTAACTACGTATCACTGATTTTACGACACATGACTGATATTCACACGCGAGACGATAATAATTGCAAGAGATACGGGAACAAGTCGAACGTCGTTCTGATCGGTGTTGCGCGTCCGCCATAACTGCCCGCTAATTCGAGTATATCGAAACGCGCGGTACTTCGAGAATCGAAATATCGAATTGACGCGCGCGGCAAAACGGACCAGAACTAATCGGAAAGGTAGTATTTTTATTCACTAGGCTTTTGGCTCGCAATGTAATACGCAGTTAATATACGCAGAACGTGGACATTGGCGTTTGTGGCAGGTAAACAATTAAGTGATAACAGTTAAAATACACCTGTGACCTACTCTGTCTTCTTTGGCGTTAGCAACATGTGTAATTCTCGTTTGCTTTTCACGCAGTTTGTAAATAGTGTTTGACAGATTCGAGTACCGGTCCAAGTGACTACTTAAAAGTAAAGTGAATGTATTGACATTTTGTTAATCATTTGTTATATGCAAAAATAGTATTTATTGTAGTAGAACTATGTACAATAAACATATGTGTTTAGACATGCACGTAACAATTTATTGTAAGGAAGATCTCGAATCTTTTGAATTTGTGTAGGTGTAAAATAGTCTATACATATTTGTGATATATGTATATATAAAAGAGGAAAGTCTAATTATAGTCTTTTAGAGCTACGACGTTAATCAATCGAAGAACTAGAACTAGAACTAGAACCAGAACCAGAACAACTAGAAATAGAACTATAACTAGAATCTGAATCTGAATCTGAATCTGAATCGCTGTCGTCAGTATCATCTGTTTGCTGGTTAGGATGACATCTATTCGTGTTTACGAAAAGTTCCTCATCGTCACAAATTGCATGATTCGTTTTTATTGAATCTCCGTTTCTCTTCAGATCCTTGTTAAATTCCGGTGGCCAGCAATTTTCTTCGCGATACCATTTAATGTGATCCTGAAAACACGCGTGTAAATACCATGTGTATATATACATCAACTAGAACGAGAAGCAATGTCTGTTAAATTTTACCTTTGTAAGTATCTTAACAATTTCGCCTTTGACCTTATTGCCTTCTTTGATTGGTTCGACAACGATGAAGTCACCTCTCTTTACGAAAATATTCTGTCTGAATTTAGTTGGCATTGAGACGAGGTATTGTTCTCCAGCAGGGGTGACAATTTCAAAGAGATTATGACCACGGGATGCCACGATCTGTACAATGATTTGCGAATCTGCGGGGAGTGTCATATCATCGAACTCTTGAAAAACATATTTGCGCTTTGATGCTGCAGACATCGTGCTCACTGTAAAAATACATTGAGAAAATTCGGATTTTTATTTACTTTCCTCTATTGATTGATCTTCCTTTTTGTATAAACATGAAGAAACAAAACTCTGCTTTTTTTTAAATTATGATATATTATTTAATTTTAAATTAAAATATATTATTTATTTTTAGTTTAATTTCAGTTTTTTGTAGTTCTTTTTTGTTTTTTAATATTATTGCGACAATTCTTCAACGGTCGAATCTGTTGGCTTGGGTGTGCGTTCTTTTTTTGCATCGTGCCACCAGCCTAGAGAACCGTTAGATTTCTCCAAAGCAGTCCACACGTCTAAACTCTCTCCAGGTGGTATTTCGTATCCATTTTGCAAACCATGAGGATTCGACGGGGTTTTGCAATCGTGCGCAGATTCTTTGCGAAGAACAGTGTCAACTTCCACAGCGGTGAAAAACGCCACTGACATTGGCAGATCTCTCAAGCCTAATTTCGAGGCACAAAATGCTCTTGTCATCAAATTAGTCACATGCATGGCCAGAGCAGCATTGTACTTGTACTTGGATGGAACTAAATATCTCACTTCGTCATGAAACGAAAGACAAAACCTCACATTATCTCTCATCAACCATCTCATAGAAACCAACATTAAATGAAGAAAGTCTACCGCTCCGCTCTGCACCACCCAATTTATCTTTGTGGGTAGAAACTTATCGTCGTCGTCACTATTGGTAGTCTCCATAGCGCGGCTCAGTCTCGCGTTTAAAAACGGCGTAACTGGTTGTTTGCTGCTGGAGATTTGCTCCAGTTGATTGAACATAGCCGATTCCGAGCCGTCTATCCACTCGCTCTTTTGAAACATGTCCTTCAACGGTTTACCGTGCAGCTTTGCTATTTGATACGCATGATAGGATGTATAAGGTTTGTCTTCCAGATCGTCATTAACGAATTCAGGTCTTAATCGGAACACCTTCTTGCCCTTCGTGAGAGTGAACATTTTTCGTGACTTGGAGATGGCCTCTGCATTTGTCATAGATGGATTGAACTGCTTCAACAGCTGTTCGGCAAATTTCTGTCCAGCACCGTAGATCCGTGCATAGTTAATGACCTTGGCATGATCGCGCGAAATACCGACAGCCTTCGCAGTAACACTATGCATGTCGGTGCCGTTAGATTTCGTGCCAATCAGAGTCATCCATCCGAAAGGTGTGGCTCCATGAATTCCCTTATAATGTGCATCTCCAATAATCGAGGCAATCCACAGCTCTTGACTGTCCACATCGGCGCCCACTATGTTATATCCTGGAGGTGCTTGGATCATACATCTTAACTCGGAACCGATTCGTTCAGGGTGAGCATTTGACGCCGTCATCCACGTGGGTTCCACGGCACGTCGCGTTAAAGTGCCAGAAACGATTACTTGAGGTATTATCGCGCCGTAACGTGTATGTTTCTTCGATTTCTTGATGCCGCTGGGAAAAGAACGTTCGTCAAGCCATATTACCAATTGCGACATAATCCTATCACGATTGTTTCGCCAATACGATAGCATACGAGCGATTTTCAGCATTTCCGCCGCGCTGACGTCCGAGCCGGCGAGTACGTTTTCGGAGAATTTATTGAGAAAATCTTTAGCAAGCGGATTTCCGACGTTATATTTAGGACCGTCCTTGTGCGGCAGCTTGAAGAAGTAGCAACAGTTGTCAATGTCAATGTTACACCACATACCGGTGCCCTTGTATATTTGCTCTGGTTCGTTCTGTTTCTTTTTAAAGCGCCAGAATTCTGTTTTATAGAGGTCCTTTTGCACATCAGTGCTCAAAGTGGACATTGCGTCGCTCGAAGTGTCTCTAGATCCATTAGATGTTGTTAAAAGACAATGCGCCAGAAGATTTTTAAATGGAAGATCAGTATCGACGTGAGGATCGTTGTTATAAGGTACCAAGATTCCCCAACCGTGATCCTTGATGTAATGCAATGGATATTTTTCCCATGTGAGATTCAACAGCTTTGGAACTACTTGCATGGAGGTGCTGATGTTCTGTGGACCTGGTGCCCAATTTTCATCACTTTGTTTGGGACAAAGTTTCCTGTACCAGGTTGGGTATCCCGGCATGTGAGGCATTTTAGCTGGCAACAAATGTCTGGTTTCTTCTAAATAAGCAAACTTCTTTGTTAGATGATCCTCTTCTTCTTCTTCGTCGTCTGATAAATATTTTTTATTATCTGTCTGATCATGTATCTTTTGATCCGTTGTTTCTGTGTCAACAGATAACTTTGCTTTCGATAATTTTTTCTTTATTTTTATCGTTTGTGTAGTCCAATCTTGATCCCACATCCACAAATCTTCTTTATACTTCTCATTGTGCATAAGATGACAAACAGCGTCAGCTCTTTTCGCGAGAGTGAATTTTGCTTCGTAGTTTAAATCATCAAAAGTGGATTCTGATTCTTCTAAGTATCTCTGCCAGTTCGAATTTACTGGCAAGTATGTAGAACCAAGCTCCAACATTCCAGCTAATGTAACCGGATGAGGAAATCTCTCTTGAAAGAGCGGGAATAGCTTGAGCAGGACATTGTGAGTGGCAACTGCATCAGATGCACAGTAGGTCATCAACATATCAAAATTGCTTTTAACATCTTCGATAGTGCCTTTTACAAATATATCTCTTGACTCCTTATTTATGACGTAACCACAGTACAACTTGTGTACTTCTATCAGACTATTTAATGAAGTATTGGAGAGCCAGTTATCCCTCTCTGGATCCGTTTTCTTGGATAACAATAATGATCTTTGGTAGCTATTTAGACCACTGACACATATATGCAATGACATAGTGTCAAGAAAACGAGTTCCTGTTCTGTTTAGCCAATACTGCTCTTTAATTCTACTCCTGTCATATGATACATTATGACCTATGATAATCTTTGGTTTCTTTTGATGCTGATTTAACTTGTGTCCATATTCTTCTCTTGTGCTTTCCATGGGAACAAGTAAACTTGGTGTAAACAATTGTGTGTCAAATGTCTGACCAATACCTTGTACCAAAGAATTTGATACCCAACCGTACCAAGCTTTATTGCTAACTGCAGTTGCAAGGGTTGGCAAAGGACCTTGTTTCACGCAAACTTCAACATCAAAGATTACAACATCTTCTAGCGGATAATCTACACTTTCTGTTGTACCATCTGTTGTATATCTAGTCCATCCTTCATTGAAAAGCCATTGCTGTGGCATTTCAGGAATGTCCTTTAAAATGTTATTTATAAGTTTTAGATATGGTTTAGCTTGTGCTTTTCCAATATTGTAAAAATGTTCTTCTATATCTTTTCCTTCTAGATCTGGTAGCTTCAAGTTTACATCTGGTAATCTGGTTGCATCCTTTATATTTATGCCGTATGCACTTAAAGTTTGTTTTATATTGTTTATTTCTTCTTCTGAGAAATGTTTCTGCTTGTCACACTTTCCAAATAAATGTTCTTGCAATGGTTTAGGTAGCATTTGCATATTTATTTCATTAACTCTGACAGTATCTTCTTTTGAATTTGTTTCTAAATCACCGCTATTGTTATTCTCTGACTTTTTTAATTCCTGAGTATCTTTTGGCATTGGTAAATTTATATCTGTGTTTTCAGAGAATTTGGCAAAAAACTTGCAATAACCCGTCTCAAAATTGTTGGGTATCACAGGTGTATTGTGAATAGAATTTGATGGGAAAGAATCAGTTTTAAGAAGTAGATCCTGACGAACACATTTCGAATCCTGATCATTTTTTGGATGTATTTTTCTCCACTGGCTCTTTGTAGAAGTACGAGTACCGTTTTGTGTACTCGTGCATTTGCATCGAATGCAAACGTTAATCAAATGTGCTTTCCTCATTTTAACATTTTATATTCCTCATTAACATGCGGCGAGATGAAGCACGTGTACTTAAACTTAACCTATCAAACAAGTGAAATACAGATACTCACATGATTTTTAACAGTATAATAAAACGAAATCTTACCTGTATAGTATACTAAATTGTAGATAATTATTTAGTTTAACTCTCCACACTGATATGCAATTATACCAATCAACGCGGCGTTTTTGCACAGAACAAAATAAGCAGAATAATCGAGCAAAGCATGGACGTAGGACAAAGCGTCGCTCTTTCTCGCAAAGGACAGAGGACAGAGGTACCGTCCAGTACCTTCTCTCTTTGAACAGAGTAGTTAGTTATAATGCATTGGCCAATCAACGTCTCGCTTTTCCGGAAATATAAACCATTATTTCTGAAAAAGCAAGACATCGATTGGATATCGCGTTGTCTCTTGCCACTTGTCACGCGCAAACGTTACCTCGATTTGTGTATAGGAGAGTATACATACATACATACATCGTCATTATCGTACATATGTAGTTTTGAAAAAGGAATTCGCTTAAAGCGCGCAGCAAATAAAATATTCATAAAAAACGATGTAACGCCGATTTATTTTGACATCTTTATATATTAAAAATGCATTATATATATATATTGTACGTATATACAAATAGAGTTATCTGTGCTCTTGGTTGTTACAAATATAGTATAGATTACATTGCGCAACGGACATCACTATGTTTACATTAATCAGAAGATAAATAATGAACAAATGAATTAAAATTCAATTCTTTTTCTTTTGCTACAGAGATCATGATCGCTCCATATGAATATGATCACACAAACAACACAAATGTGTATAATATAGAAATAATATACGTACAGATTAAAAGTATCAAGAAGAGTATACCTTGATATACCATATTTTGTTTTTAACTAAAATATTGCTACACGCATTATAATATAATTTTATAGATTCGAGGAAAAGTTTAATAGAAAAAAATGTACAAGTTTTCAGATCATCCAAATTAAATTTGTTATTTAAAGATTTGATGTTTTGGTATACTCATCTCTGCATACCTCAACTTCAAGTCTTTCCTGTGTATCATTTGTTTCTATTGTCAGCCATATAATATATTGCTCATTTAAATTATAAGTATATCACTATATATAAAAAATTAATTATAAAAAGCAAATACAAATTAAATATTTAAGCCAATCACACATGCATTATATTTTAAAACGATAGTTTACAGTCTCAAGTATAAATAAGAGAATATGGAGAAATAAAAGAAATAAGAGAGAGTACTTAAAAGAGAGTATTTAAAAAAAATTCATTTCAATAAACGTTCTTCAATAGTGAGTAACAAGTTTTTTCTCATCAGCAAATCTTGTTCATTATGATTTGACATTATATGTAATTATATCTTTCTATTTTTGTGTATGTAACTATCATATATCTTGATTGTATTATTCAACAAATAGAACACATGCGACATTGTAGATTGCCGTTTTAAAAGATAGTTGTAGCAATGTGGCAATTTCTCCAGCACTAATTGTCGCATTCAAGTGTACAATATCAAATTTGTACCTTATCTTGACGGTTTAGTTTCTCAGATTTGCAAATCTTGGCGATATAGCCAATTCTAATTAATATTAACAATTTTTTTCACCAAGTTTAATTTTCTAAATTGTATTTCTTCTTCCTTCTTCTGTATTTCTATAGTATCCTGAACCGTGTACTTCAACTCGGTATAATAGATCGCATAGTTCAACTCGCCTAGTGTTAGCTCGCTTAATGGCTAAATGTTACAACGAGGTATCCGATGGTGGTGTACTTTCGTGATGACTAACTTGGCTTAGAGAGTGTTGCAGAGCGTCGGGCGTTAGCCACTCTTTTGGTAAACAACGTTGAAGAAATGGTACACACGAACTGAAATACGCTAGACGATTTACCCAACCAGGTATTTCTTGCCCGCACAAAATCTGAAGTATATCAATGAACTTTTATTATATCATCCGTGTGCAATACGCTGATTAATGTTAGCAAAAGCAACGTACCAATGTGAACTGACTACTAAAGTGATTACAATTTTTATTCATCAGGTGGTAACGATCTCCTCTGAAATCTTTTCCCAATTCTGCAATAATTCTTTGAACATCTTCCTCTGTAAAATCTGTATATCCAATATGAACAGATTGCCTATAAAATAAGAAATAGAGTTGTTCATACAATAATAATATAATTTGTGTACAACACTTAAATATTTAGTTTCTATATATATAAAAGAATATAAAACACACAAAACCTTCACCTATATCTAAATTGTTCACCCAGCTCTTCGGCAACTCTTGGTGTGATTTCAAAAATGCCACTTCTTGGCTGAGTGTGACCACCATATGCATATTCTACAATAAACATATGTATGTACAAATATATTATACTAAGCATTCGTTGTTTTTTTCGTGTATTTGTACTTTACATATCTTGAATACTAACCTGTTCCATATATTTCTACTCCTGAATGAAATACACCGAGGCCAATAGGTGTGGTATATTCATTTATCCAATACTACAACATAGATTAATTAAATTATATCGAACGAACATTTAAATATAAGAAAACATACAGATTTTCTTTCCTTAACCAATTAACTAATATATTATTTGGAAATATAATGATCGCAAAGCATGATGAAATTACTGAGTAAGAACATTATAAGTTATACTTTCTACTGTTCTTAATAATTGCCAAATATGTGTCTGTTTAGTATAATATAACTTACCATGTCATATACATTAAGAATAATTGGTTCACGTGCCATTTTTGGAATTAATTCCTCACTATCTTGTGGATAACCCAAACAACTAGGAAATGAGAGATTACAGCTGAGGCCTGATGAAAACATCATTGGAAATTTTTTGATCTGGAGTAGAGTTGATTACTGATGTTTCAATATACCTGAAAAATAATATAGTCTCTTTATTTTATACGTAAAAAATTTTTCTTGTGTTTATAAGATATTCTTTGATAAAAATTTGATGGATGCAAATATAATAGCTATAGTTTTGTGTCACATTTGATTTTAAGGTATTACCTACAAAAAACAAATTTAAGGAGATTAACTATAGTTATATCTCTTATAATATTTTTAAAATTTCTACTACATTCTGGAGATAGAGATTGAGAGAGAGAAAGAAAGAGGCCAAAGTATGTAAATATACACAAAAAATAAATATAAATATGCATACGTGTGATTATCAAGAGAGAGTATAATTTTTGTTACTTAAAAAAATTTTTGTTACTTTCTACACTATGCTATTTCTACATGTAAGACGTTCATACAAACTCAGACTTATATCAGTAAGTATATTATTCAAAGAGTAAAGTTTACCTTTGTACAGATACAATACTGGATTATTTTTTCTCTCTCTTTCTCTTTCTTCAGTACAATTTCTTTCTTTGTACTTAGTAAATACATGCATTGAATTTACACATCTCTTCAGTATTATGTTTTATTGTCCTTATGGTGTTGTTTATTTGCTTGTTTTTTATTTAATATCTTTCTTTCTTTCTCTCTCTCTCTTTCTTTCATTGTTTTTTTATCATAAAGCACTATAAATTATCACACACAACATACATATATCTTCAACTGAAAAAGAAAATTTGTTATTTACATAAAATACAAGCATTTTCTCTCTTCGCACACCGAGACAAAAAGTATAGCTTGCAAACGATATTTAGATATCATGACATTTGCACAAAGTATGTTAGCACACACAAATCACACACACAATAAAATAAAAGCGAGTGCGATGTTAACTCGAAAAGCGTGAATATTGTGTAAAAATTTCTCAAAAAACTGGTGCACGGGTTGCTTTACATTTTGCGACACCGATAGCTCATCGTACAGACTAAACGATTCGGGGTTTTTGTTACGAAATTAAGATCTTTCACAGTGAATTACTGTTAAAAATTTTGTTCTCGGGACCTCCAGAGTTATTCCCTCGAGAAATCAGTCAAGAAACCATTCAGGATTTACTCATCACTCGCTTGATTTCCACACTGGAGCTCGACTCACTGAAGCTTTGTGATGATGACACAGCTCCGAGGAGTGTCTATTGAAGATTACCTTGTTTCAGTGGATTGTAATTTCCGCTACGTGTGTTTGTCCAGTGCGTGGACAAGAATGTGATGGCCAATCGAAACGTGTTTCTCGTACTATTGCGTTCACCGTCAGTCGATGAATTTGCCATTTTATGTCAAAACTGTCGGACAATTTTGATTGACCGATAGATAAGGAATTTCTGGGGGATTCGGAAATGTTCTATCTGACAGCCAATCAGCATGTTAAAAAAAATTACTCGTTCATCGTTCAGTGACTCCGAGCTCCGGGTTAGTTCTGCCGTAAGCTTTTCGAACGCAGCTCCTTTCTCCCTTTCTCTCTCTTTTTCTTCCTGTTCCTCTCTCACTTCACTCTGTATAATAACGATTAGACGCATACAGAATAGCATCGATCCCGATTTCTAGAACGGGGTCACTCCACACGGGAGCAACCAACGATCACCGACGATCCATTCGGTGCTCGTGAGGAGAAAACAGCGGAAGGAAAACTCGCAAAATCGACGACGTCGCATCCGTCCTCGTCGTGTTGTGTTTACGTTCGTAACGTTACATTAAGCACGCCTCGCGTTATCAGCGCGCGTTCTCACGGCGCATCGTTCGGGAAAAAGCGAAGATTTAGCGTCACCATCGGTCAAGTCTATTAGCGAATATACGGGTCAGCTTCGCGTTGTTTCTCGTCGCCGCCCTCCATCCTTGCATTTTCCTTTTTCTCTCTCTCTCTCTTTCTCTTTCTCTTTCGTGCGATCGAAAATATGATAGACTGTGCCGTTCGTCCTCGCTGGCGACGATACGTCGATCGCGCAGAGTGAACTCGCCGACGTGTTTACGACGAGGCGAGTGTATTGCCACAAGTGTCTGGATTCAGATCAGTCTGAACAGAAACGATGGATGCGACGATAGAGAGAGAATGCAGCGCGTTAGGCGGTTTGTTTCAACAGATCGTCACTGATATGAAGGTGAGAAACATCCGACGACTCGACCGTTTTTTTTTTTTTTTTTTTTTTTTTTTTTATGTTGACACTTTCTACACTTGTGTTTTTTAAGTCTTTTTTTCTGGGTCTCTGAACCGTCTCTTTCTCACGATAATGAGAATAATGGGTAAGTTGTTTCTATCTTTTACAAAGTGGAAAAAAAAGAACGTTCTTTTGCAAAAATGACAGTGTTTCTATAATTTAAATTCTTACATATTGCATCTACATGTTTGAGCAATAAAGTAAGAGAAATATTTTGTGTTTATAACTTAAAAACAAAATATAAGGTTTATGATAACAAGCAAAAACATTTGCTTTAATTTTTTCATTTTTGCTGCTTTATTTGTTTTTATCTGAGCTATATGTCACAATGTCATGTTAAACAACATGTTCTATGAACTAATATTTGATTAAAAAGTATGTGGGCGTATATATATGATTATGTTATCTCTGTAATAGTTTAGTTTTTCTGGCCTATATGTATTGATACACAAACTGTAATGTGATAAATAAAATCCACTGTTATTAAGAGAGTTTCTAAAGAAAAATTTCAGATGTGTAATGCTACTATTTATTTTCTTGTTTACAGAATGGAACACCACTTTGGGAAGATTTAATTTCAAAAGCTACGAAATTACATGCAAGTCTGAGGTAAAAACATTTTAAGTACATGTATAATTTTTAGTGCTTACAAGTTGCTTACTTTGTTGTATATATAAAGTATATGTATGCATAATTTTTTTTATAAAATATAAAGTTATGTATATTGTGTTAATATTTTGTTATCTTTATATATGAGTTTTTAATATGAGTTTTTAGATTAAATATAAATATAAGTTTATCTTTTTTTAGTTTTTTAAAATACTTAGCTTTTAAAATATATAATGTTACATATATTACAGAGCTGCTATTCTGGCTATTTCTGCATATCTTGAGGCTTTTCAAAAAATAGCAGATGCAGCAACTAGTGCTAGAGGTAAGTCTCAATATGATTTACAAGATCATAACAGAATTTTCTTTTCATCACTGTACATTCAAATCATCAATTGAGTTAATTAAATTGAATTCTATTCTAATTGAGTTAATTACATTGAATTCTATTCTAATTGAATTCATTAAAAAGAGATTAAAAAGAGATTAAAAAAAGATTAATAGATAGATAAAATAAATAAATAAATTTAAAAATTAAGATATCTTATTGTTGCAAACAAAAGGTGCAACTAAGGAAATTGGAACAGCACTGACACGAATATGTTTGAGGCACAAAGCAGTAGAAACTCGTATGAAGTCGTTCACTAGGTATGAAGTGTTGCATGTACAGCAATAAATTCAGTGTACTTGTAGATTTCTCTTTTATTTTCTTGACAACTTATGGACATTGCTTCTTTTAAGCGCTATTATGGACTGTTTGGTGTTGCCTTTACAAGAGAAATTAGAAGATTGGAAGAAGTCTTTGATCAATTTAGACAAAGAACATGCTAAAGGTTAATTATCATTTGTATTTAACACTATAATACATTTTGTTTTTCAAAGAAAATTACTTCTACATTTCAATCTTTCATTATATTTAGAATTCAAAAAAGCAAGAGCAGAATTAAAGAAACGTTCTACTGATACTTTACGGTTGCAAAAAAAGAAGGCAAGAAAGGGTCAGGTTCACCTGCACGTCCAAGGACAATCTCATGGTCACGCAACAGGTTCCAGCGATGTTGAGCTCACTAGAATGCTGGAATCATCGGCGGCAGTTGTTCAGGAGAAAAGACTGAGTTTAGAAGAAACAGAACGAAAAGCCGTCCGCGCAGCTCTTCTTGAAGAAAGAGGCAGATTTTGCTTACTTGCCCGATTCCTGAAACCTGTACTCGTTAGTATTCATCTCACAGATATTATGCGTATTTTTCAACTAACTTTAAAGAACTATTACATGCATAATTAACAATGTAGGATGAAGAGATAGCAATGTTGATGGAATTAACGCATCTGCAAGAGGTCTCCGATCAATTGCAAAGACACGCCGCGTCACCGCATCATCTACCGCCTGCATCCGAGCAGGTAATCACGGACATAAAAGGTTGCGACGTTACTCAGTGGTCGTTGGCTACACCGCCGTCGAGTCCGTCACTGTCTCTTGGATCGAGGAAGAGTTCTATGTGTTCGATCAGTTCTCTAACTAGTAGCAGTAGTGGATCTTGTAAAAGCCATCCGAGTCCGTCCGGACATCCGTGGCACAGATCGCTTTCTCAGGTAATTTGGAGTATCCCTTTTTTTCACCTTGTTTTTTTCTCACCCCCATCTGTTTTTATCCATCACGGACTGATCTTGTTAGATCTTTTTATATATCGCATGACCTCGTAACACTAAGTTAATGCATCAGCTGCAATGCATCCTGGTAGATTTGCACACAGATTTTACAGCGCGAATCGATCGCTCTACTTGCCCGTCGAGCGACAGCTTGTTGTATGTGGTAGTCGATGTTGTACTCGTTGTAGCCAGTTGGTGTCAGGCCTGCCAGCATCAGCGGTATCGCCACTCTACGTCACTTGAGCGGCAGTTCCCGTGACTCTGGTTTCACATCCCAGGACACGTTATATAACCAACCCATTTCCGAGCATCAGGTAAGGTTGTCTAGTGATTAGTAGAAACTAGCGGAAATCTATGATGTTTCATTATCAGTTTTCCTAGACCGGATGAGAGACGATACCATCATTTTTAACGACAAATTTTCTGTAAGAGTTGATAGTACACTTTTAGAAAGCTTTCATTGTTGTTCAAACTCGACAGTTCAAAAAATTGTTTTGGATTGTCCTTAGAATTTGAAGACCCAACGCGAGACCTCGTGAACTTCCGCAGTCTATTGATCGATTAATAGTTTGCTGCTGAACCGGCTTATTACTTTATATCAGTTTTAGATGTTGCAAGTCGAAAGTTTGAGAATGCATATTTTACACATATATCTCGTTGTACATCGTGTATCGTTGAGAAATCTTACTTAAAAAGACGGCTCGTATTTTTAGGTATCGAATGTGTCTTCTCTAAATAATCAAAGTACCAGTTGCACTGTAACGAGACCTGTGACAACTTCAACTTGGCCTGATTTGCAGGAAACGTCCGTTCAATACGATCGGCAAAATCCGAGTACAGTGAACGAACGACCGCATACTATTTCTTCCGGTAAGCATGCTTACAATTTGATATGTCGTGGCGTTGATGCGACGGTTTGATTTATAAAAATTTATAAACTATTGTTTCTTCGATAGCATACGAGAAGGGACATCAGAGACCGGCGCTCAGCGTTTACACATTCCAAGCACCGGATCGCGATGGCAACAGTTGTTGTCACAGTCAGCCCGCATCTCCGGTTTCATCTTCCTCATCATGTTCTTCCTCGAATCAGCAGCTGTCTAGAGTACAACTCCGTAGGAATAACAGCGGCAATCGTCCACCCATACCAAACAGATGCTCGAGCCTGGAACGACCGACGATTCCGGTGAAAAACGAACCGCCGGGAAGCCCTCGTGGAAAACCCAAGTTACCTCTTCCGGCTCACTTGGCGAAAGGTTAATTAATACAACAATTTGTATGTGTTGTTATATGTGAAGTGAATTAAATTGATGTCGAATCTCAATATAACAATGTGATGCAGAATTGGCAACCCATCAGCTTCAACAGCCAATGTATGTGAATATGCATGAATTGGCAAATTTGGCTGCTAGCCGTGCTCAAGAAATGCAGCTTCCACTGCCACCCCCTCCTGCATCATTGGCAGCACCGGGAACCGACAAGGTACTCAGTACTTCGTGATCTCATATTTTTTTATTTATTATTTTTTTATTTATTTTAATGTAATTGCTTGCGCGCATTAACAGAATTTGTTTTGCGTTTGTTTTCGTATAACTAGCTTTTTTACTACTTTTATATAATTAGTTTTTTTGTTCTGTAAAATTTGTGCAGACTGAAGTCCCGGAAAAAGACGCCGGTAGTCAAACATCCGAATCTAGCTTGGAATCCAGCAGCGGATACGGAAGCCAAAACACGCTGCCGCATTCTCACTCACTTCACAATCAAAACGAGAATATGTGGAACGTACCCGGCGCTGCAGCCACGTTAATGACACGCAGAGGATCGGCGACGCAGCAGATGATTAGACCGCCGCCGCCGACAAGACGCACATCTACAGTCATTACCGCGCCTCCTACGTCGGCTGTGAACGAAGACCGGAACGAAAACGTTTGCGACGAAACCGAGAATCTTCCTCCTCCGCCTGCGTTCCTTTTGGAAGGTTCTTCACCTACTGCCAGTCCTACGCCTCAGAGGTAAAACTCAACGTTGTTCTTTCCAGTTGAATTGTCTCAAAATGATGAGTTTGTTATTTAATCGTATTCTTTAATTGTCTTTCGCTTTCCTCGTTTTTAACCTCTCTTTAATACGGAAAAATTAATTAAAATTTTTCAAGACCTCAATGTGTTACATCTAACATCTCTTTGTCTTGTAGGTCTATTTCGGTTTCTGAGACCGTGAGGACTCTCACGGAACTCCGTCATACGCCTGCTAGTCCTTCTCTATTACGAAAGGCTACAGGGCAGCAACAAGCATACACTAACCCTTCGAGTATTGTTCAACATAACACTGTACTACAGATAACCCGTTCATCGGTAGAACGTTCCTGTTCGGCTGCTCGTTCAACGTCCCAAGAACGCGGGTCTGCTAGCGCACAAACGGCCGGTGCGAATAGTCAAGCTGCAGGTCAAGGACCTGGCGGTGTTGGCCAGGGTTTTATGGCGGTACTCAACGCTAAGCTCATCGGTACTATGAATAGCAATGTGGCAGGTGTAAACGTAAGCAGCAGTCCGAAATCTCTTAGAAAGCAATCGATTTCGGAGCAGCAGCAGCAGCAACAACAACAACAACAACAACAGCAGCAGCAGCAGCAGCAGCAGCAATCCAATAAAAATGTCAAAGCGGCAGCATCTGGATTTCTCGAAACGCTAAATGCCAAATTGGCGCAGCAACAGCAAGTGCTGCAACAAGCAGGAAATAACACTAGCAGATCTGCGAGCGTACGACGCATTATGGGCAATCGTGTACCTATCATCGATCCTCTGCAAGTGAGGGATTCTCTCATGGATCAGATTAGACGAGGTACTTCGTTGAGAAAAACTAGCGGTCCGATCAACGATCGGTCAGCGCCTAAAATCTACTAAGATCGGCAGCAATTCTCGCGTAAGTCCGTAACTAATGTCACATTAATATTATCGATTCGCGAGATACAATAAAGAAGAATTAACAAAAATCAGCATCTTCCTATTTTTCGTCTATATTTTTGTGCATAAATTGCAAGTGCGTGAGCGTATCGAGAGATCACAGTTACGTTTTAATTGAACAAAGATCTCGGCAGTGATGCGTTGACATTTCCTAAACACAGGGTCACTGCTGTTTCACAGGAAATACTATAGAAGGTTTTGATTCAAGACTAGCTGTCGTTATTGCCCGATTGTAACTTCTATACGTTCACAGAGAAAATTCTATATTATATATATATTTTTTTTTTTAAATTCTGTACAAAATTCAGTATCTTTTGTGTGTATTTTGTTAATCAAATCTGAAAAAAAACTTTAATGTCCTATGCGACTGACTCAAAAAGTTCGGTGACCCCAGTTTTAGTAAATGAAAGCACCAGTGCCAATTCATTATATTGCTGTCAGTTCGCTTTTTGAAATTTTACAATAAAAAACACGCAGGCTCCATATTAAATCAATATATGATTTATTGTATTTATAATAGAGAGAGAGAGAGAGAGAGAGTGAGAGAAAAAGAAGGGAGAGACGCATATCGAAACATCGCGTAATTGAGAACCAATCAGGAATACTTTTATGTAGGTTTAATGACGTTAAATATAATATATATATATATATTATATAATATATAATATATATAATATATACACACACACACACACACATAATTATATATTAGCGTAATATTCGAAACAATACAACGTAGTAAGATTTTTATAATGTATTAATATTTATATATATACAAAAAAAAGCCGATTTTTAATTAGAGAATTGTCTCATATGATCCATATCGATACAACGACAATATTCCAGTACAACTTGTGTCTTATAGGTCTCTATTTTTTTGTGCTTGACGACAGCTTTAAACGAACTTTCTCATCGTTATTATCGCTACCGCTTAGTCTATATAATTGAATGTACAATGGGATCTTCGCGATTCCACGAAAGTCATACATAATTTAATATCGAGCTTGTGTATTCGATACGTAAAAACTTGTAACTGCGTATTAAAGATATTGTATCACGAGTGTTACTTGTTTTCTTCATATTGTTTGTTCTTTATATAAGAAAAGCGTGATCTCTGATTTTATTTGCCTTTCGACTTCGCGCCTTTCCGCCACTGCATCAGAACGACGGTTTTTCCAAGGATGGTTGTCCGCCGTTTTTGAAAAACATTCTGGATCACGAACCGGTGATCATACGTGTACTAATAGTTATATACTATTACGACATCTCTCTTAAATGTCGATAAATGTTAATAAACGTATATATCGCGCCTTTGCGAAGATGACACATTTACAGTCCGTCATTGCTTGTACAAGCTACATTTATCGCATCTTGGCGAGTTCCAGAAAAAAAAAAACATGTCTTTCTAGATCAAAAGAGACGTTGTCAAGTATTACGTTACATCGCATTATATTACATTAGACTCTTTTGTTTTACATCTTCATACGTTTTTACTTATGTCACATGTTGCGCGAATGTATACTCATTGCTAACTGCTATACACTGCCTACTTTGTGCGCGCGATCGAGAGGTGTGTGTATGTGCATCAATCAGATCTGTAAAGGCATCGCGACGACAGCAAAAAAAAAAAAAAATATCATTTATTACTGCCAAATTACATTCATCTTTTCATTCCTCACGTAGTTAAGTTTTTTTAATGATATGTAGTGTGTAACCGGCGCGGATAGTGTGTATAGCGAGCATTATACATAGTATATATGTTTTTATTTATTTCAAGCATTTAAAATACTCTGTATACAGCGTGAATAAGTGGATAAACTTATGGAGAATCCACTTGATATTTAATACTATTCGCTTTTTCGAAGGCGGGAAGGTGATTGAACGAGAACGGGGAAAGTTAGATTCGATTAAAAATATCTCTTTTTACTAGTGGCCGGATCTCTGTCGGTATTAAATGTCAAATGGATATATATGTATAATCACAGATTATATATATATAAATATATATATAAATCTCATATTAACTCAATAATCGTACACTGTAATGAGATACTGTACTATTTAATGTAGTGAGAACTCGCGATTGAGGTGATTGTTAATTTGTAATAATGATGCAACTATTACAATGCGAACAAACATGGACAACAAATAAAGATACAACACATTTGTCTGAAACTCAGGCAATTGTCATTACTCTTTTTTTTTAATTATTATCTTTAGTATTTTGCCTTGTATATTAAATTAAATTTTCAATATTAAACTAAGAAATATATAAGGCCAATACGAGCCGTTTCCAAGGTGTTGTGCAGAATTGATATTTCAATTCAAAAACTCACGTGTAAAAATTTACACGTCTATTCACGTATTTGTATATACATATATATATGTTTCTGCACAACACCTTGGAAACGGCTCGTATTGGCCTTATATATTTCTTAGTTTGACATTTTCACGGGCCTGTACAGATCGTTTTAATATTAATTTTCTGTGCAATTCACAACGTTTAAAGCGTAATTATACGCGTCCAGGTTTTTATATAGTCAAAAACAAAAAATGAGCGGTGAAATTGTATGATTAAGGTAGTTGTTTCGCGACAGTCCGATCCAAAAGTTTTATGTTTGAGTATAGGTTAGGAAACCCTACTTTCTAGCGATACCGACTG
>QVNV01021166.1:0-17495 GCA_014825455.1 Pseudomyrmex pallidus | reverse complement strand
TTCGCGTCACGCGTCAGGCATAATTGCCCGGCAATCGAAACGCGCGATATCTCGAAATGTCGAATCGACGCGCGCGGCAGAGTACGGAACTAAATCAACCGGGAAGATATACTCGATTCAAATAGAGAAGAGAAACCTACTGCGCAGAGGAGAGTCTGTGCTTCGGCCTTTACTTTCTTGGTTAGATCATAACCTCAACGGCTCAACACCTAATAAATCCTGCATCGGCATCGAGTTGATCGAATGTTCAGATAGTTCAGAATTATATAACAAACTGCGATAGAGATTTTAAACAGAAGACCTTATCTCATTATATATAATCTTTCCGATAAAAGTGTAACATACAAAAGTGCAATATAACAACAATGGTTACTTTGCGTTTCGACATGTTACCCACGGAGATATTACTAATCATTTTTGATTACTGCGACCTGTGCGATTTTACACGACTTGATCAAGTATGCAAACGATTTCATGACATCATACGCAGCGATGCGATCTGGAGCCGATATTATAAAAATTATCTTGTCACGAATCAAGTATCGGAACAGTTTTGCCAAAGGTATAACTTGATATACATATAAATCTTTTGTTTAATATTTTGTGTGTACAAATTCAAAAGTGTATACTGGAAGTTCTTTTGAATTTCAATGTTGTTTGTTTACAACATAATGAAGGAATTCTTTAAGTGCAATATAATAAAATTCTAAAATTTATTTTAAGTCTGAATTATTATATCTTTAGTTTCTTTTTTATAAGGCACATATATTTATAAAAGACAAATTTTTTTTAAGCATTGAATTCTTTTCTTATAAAAAGAACAGAGACATTAACAAAATCATGTTCTATTGTTTAGATGTAAACTGTTTTTACCATTGTATTCTAAGTATTTCATATCCCAAAATTGGGTACGAGGAAGCTATCAGCAGCGTATATTACGAGGACAACGAGACAAGTTGATGTCATGGCTGCAGTTAACAAGCAATAAGCTTTGGTGGAGTGGTGGAAATATGCTCTTTGGTTTCGACAGACAAGAAAAGACTCATAAAAAAACCAACACTTTTTCTCTTGATAAAACCTACCCAGGAAATTATGAACATGATATATGGAGATTTGTTCTTTGGAAAGATTACATTGTAACTGGCCACAAGTGTGTATCTATTTATATTAATACTGTCTAGAGTTTGAACATTAATTTCATCTGTAATGAAAGTTCTCATGAAAACAAGAAAAGACTCATAAAAAAACCAACGTTTTTTCGTTTGATCAAAACCTCTCCAGGAAAATATGAACACAATATATGGAGATTCCTTTTCTGGAGAGATTACATTGTGTGACTGGCCACAAGTGTGTGTCTGTTGAAATAATACTATTTAGACTTTAAATATTTGTTTAAAGAAATTTATTCAAAAATGAAAGTTCTCATGAAAACTGGTGTCACACACCATTATCTATATATTTGTTTGCATTTATCATTTTTTGCAATTCTCTCTCATGTAATCTGTAATTTTCACATAAAAAAAAATCGTTTGCAGCGACGGCAGAATAATGTGGCAAACAGAATCAGCTTTTAAAAACAGATACAACGGATATAATGAATGTAAAATAAAGAAACGACTGAAAATTCACAATAATTCAATTTCGGCACTTGACACTACATCAAACATTATTTTCTCAGCCGCTGGTTCCGAATGTGCTATAATAAGGGTAAGATTTCAAGTCAAATATATATCATATGCACATAACGCAATAGTACACGATATAAAGTGTGTTCTTTCCAGGTAGAAAACAGTCTAGATATAGACTCAATTAGTAATAATAACATCGTCCGAAAAGGAATTCCTGGACGCAGAATACGGTCACTCGCCATTCATCCTTTGGGAACTTTATTGAGTGTTGTATCGGAAGAAATAGACAGGATACTTCTTATTGATCTAGAACAGTAAGTTATAAATAATAGGTGTGAAGAAAAATTGAGACAAATGACACATCTTATCAATTGCAATTTGTGACAATTATCAGAGAAGTTTTAGTGATTTTGAAAGAGAGGATATTGTTCCTTCTCGCAACAGTGAAATAATGGATATTTTATGGGAGGATTCCAATACTTTACTTACTTGCGGCTTCCGTCATATACAAAAATGGGACTTGAGGTACTATACAAGTATATATAAGTTGTTTTCATTATCACGCTTGCCTTACAATTAAGGCTACGTAATGTCAACAAACCTGTTTAGAGCAAAGCGCTGTGTGACTGTATGGAATGATCCAACCGATGCAGGGACATATTGCATTTCTTCGGATCATCACAATACGATGATTACAGGAGCACAGTATCATTCTAAGGCAGTTTTATGGGATCAAAGGATGCCTACCTTTGTTCAGGTTTGTTAACTTAAAAACGAGATAAATCCACGCGTATTTTTTACAGATCCACTGCAAAATTGTCTCTTTGAAATTTCCAGATGTATTATATGCAGGCGCCATTTGCAAAACAATTTGATTTTAGTAGTCCGATATATTCTCTGCGATTTGATAGCACAAATTTATATTGCGCCACGGACCGTTTTCTCTACGAATTAGATTTCTCCAAACATGGACGTCCAGTACGTGATTACAAATCAATTCCAGTATGGAATCAGACTCGGGAAATACATCATCATGGTGACACACCAGCATAGCGATGTTTAAAGTATAAAACGCGCTACCGTATAAAGAGACAGAGTAAACAAGTGCAATATTGTTTATACATGATTGTATTTAGTTATAAGACGAAATTTCCTCCGATACTGTAATTTTTTAAAGTTGATTTTTAATGTTCAATAAAGATGAATTGTAATATTTCTGCAACAAGTTTATTATTATCACGATACATGCACACAAGCAAAAATAACTTTTCCTATGCATATGTAATAAGAGTAACGATTATTCGATATTTGGAATATAAAAGAACCAATTTTTAGAAAAGCGCGACAGAAGTTCGAGCCTGACTCGCCAAACTTTGAGAGGCATTCCAACTTCGAATGTTTCGAAGTAAACTTGTGCAAAATTATATTCAATATATAATAAAAGCATCTGGAGGGAGAAAACTAGTACAAAATAAATTAATTGCCGCAGTACATGTATGTATATATTTATACCGCGTCAAAGAAAATTGTTTTGGTAAAAAGAAACGAGCGTTTACTAACGCTTGTATAAAATATAACTAAACTTTTATGCACATTTTTGCATTCGAATCGCAATATCTCTCACGCGTATTCGAATATAATTGTATATATCCCAGAACCAATATTAAGTATCCTTTTAAGTAAAGCGTTCTCAAGTATAATCGCTTGTAGTGATTTTTCTTTCTTTTTCCAATCAGAGCATTGTTCTAATCATATAATTGAGAATGCCGCCGTGTTTGTAAAAGGTCAAATCAACTTCGGTGTCAAATCGCGCGACGACTTGGAACTTCTTGCCGTCGTCGGTGGTCACGGTAACTCGTTGTCCGGGCTGAATATTCTCGGGAATCGCTACATCGTACGTCTCGTAACCTGTTAATCCTAAAGACTCCGCGTTTTCGCCGGGAAGATACTCTAGCGGGGCGACGCCCATACCTATAAGATTGGACCTATATGCGAAAAAAAATAATTTATAAGATAAACAAATAAACAAATTAAACTTGTAATTCGAAGATTGATATCAGATGTGCTCTTGTCTAGAAAAATTTATATTCAAAGTTTGTCTCGGAAATACACACTGATCAATCAACAATTTGGATCAACAACTTGCCTGTGTATTCTTTCGTACGATTCCGCTATGACCGCTCGAATACCGAGCATGTATGTTCCTTTAGCGGCCCAATCCCTGGAAGATCCGGATCCGTATTCCTTGCCGACCAAAGCAATTAGAGGTGTTCCATCCTTCTTGTATTTCTCGGCCGCGTCAAATACGTCCATCTAAGCAATATTCGACCAATTATCTTTTATAATATTTATATTTTAAAAACTACATTTTTTTTTTTTTTTTTTTTTTTTTGATAATTTTTAATGCGATTCTGGCCTGATATATGCGCGTCAATTGTTTTATAAAATATACTAAACTAAATTATACACGTACTTCCTCTTTAGTTGGAATGTGAATTGTTCGTGGTCCTGGTTTGCCAATGAATTTGTTCATCAGACGAATATTCGCAAATGTACCTCGCACCATCACATCGTCATTTCCTCTACGCGAACCGTACGAATTGAATTCTTTCGGTGTCAGGCTATGAAAATCAAAATTGTCATTGAAAAAATAATTAGCGTTTCACATGAAATATTTTATTTTTCGTGCGCGGACAAAGTTTTTGTATAATGAACTTACCCACGATTGGCCAGATATCGTGCCGCTGGCGAATTACGTGCGATACTACCCGCCGGACTGATGTGATCCGTCGTAACGGAATCCCCGAGATTCACGAGCACTCGCGCTTTCGTGATCGGCTTTATCGGAGATACCTCCTGCGAAATGTATTAAAAAATTCATTTTAATAAACCAAAAGAAAAAGCGAAATATATTAATTAATTATTTTATAGTATAATAAATTTTAATATAATTCTATAATGACCTTCTCTAAAGTCTCGAAGAAGGGTGGATGTTTAATATATGTAGAAGTAGCGTCCCATGGATACAATTTGCCTTCAGGCGCGGCTAAATTCGCCCAATTGCTGCTGCCTTGTTCAATTTTGCTGTACACTTCTTTAAACATGGCTGGAATGACGTGTTTTTGCTCCACGGCTTGAATTTCCGTTCTGGTTGGCCATATGTCTCTCAAATATACCGGAGTACCGTCGGACTTATGACCTTAAACAAAAGAAAAGAACAAAAACCGGTGTATATCAATAACATTCTTATATTTCACAAAAATATTATCTAGCAAACAGAAATACTCACCTAGTGGCTGTTTTTCAAAATCTATATCTACAGTGCCGGCAATAGCGTACGCTATCACCAAAAGAGGAGATGCCAGATAGTTCGCTCGGGTATTCGGATGCACCCGACCTTCGAAATTTCTGTTTCCCGATAGAACTCCGCAACAAACGAGATGATACTATAAATACAAAAGAATTCAATAGTAAATACGTTATACAAACATCTCTTTATCAACGTATTGATATTCAAAGATAATATACTGTATGGCAGAGATAATATATTTTCGAAGATAAAATTTTCTAAATCAAGCACTTAAGAATATATGTTTACATTAAAGAAACATATTTTACCTTTTCGATATTTTCACTTATAACATCAGGAAGCGGACCGCTGTTTCCGATACAGGTCATACAGCCATAACCCACGATGTCAAATCCCAATTTCGACATGTACGGAATCACTCCGCTCTCTTCGAGATAGTAAGTAACAACTCCGGATCCAGGTGACACTGATGTTTTTATATATGGATCGACAGTCAATCCGGCTTCTACGGCCTTTTTAGCGAGAAGACCTGCATCGAGACAATACAATTAGCACATCTTATGTGCATGCAATTTATGTGTTTTCATAAAGTAGAAAAAGATTTAAACCATATGTACAAAAATAACTATTAATACGATTTTCTCACGAGAGAAAGAAGAATTCTCTCTCGATAAAATTCACACGAAATTTGCAAAGTACCTGCTCCAAGCATCACACTCGGATTGCTAGTGTTCGTACAGCTGGTAATCGCTGCGATAACTACCGAGCCGTGCTTGAGCTCATACTCCTTTCCTTCGTATTCGAATTTCGCTGTGGTACCAATATTTTCCGGACTTATACCGAAACCTTTGAAGCCCACCTGCAATAAGAAAATCACACAAAATTTTAAATTTATAATTTACAAGTTGTAACAGACCAGCAAACGTACAGCGAGTAGTTTCTTCTCTTACAAATTTATGTCGTTTCGCTTCATCATAAATTTGTCTTTTCAAAAAACAAATTTTGTTTTTTCTGTATTGAAGTTTTAAATATAGTTTTCGTCATCGTGCTTTATCAGTCGTGATATAAAACGGAATTCATTGTACGGTAAGCGATTTGCTGAAGTAGCAACATTTGCGGTGATCTTTAAGCAATTATAAGGTCTACGACCTCGTGCACAAAAGTCAATCACCACGATTTTTATAACATATAACAGAAAAAATAATTAAATGTTAATAATTTAAAAAATACTGGAAACAAACTATATACACAATAAAATATGATTATTATAACAACAATTATTAAAATTACGTATAATTAATTAATTATTTGTAGTCAATTCAAAAATTTTTCATATTTTTATTATATATTTTAACGAAAAATGTATGAATCCGCGACATTGTCTTTTTCTTTAAGCTTAGAATAATATAAATATTTCTTTCGCGCTTTAGCTGCAACAATATGATAAAAATGATGTTTAGTAACAATGATTATTAAATATTTCGAGTAATTATCGCAAATAACGTTAACATTAATTCAATTAAAGACACTTGTGTTATAAACGAACGAACTTTTCCATTGTTTCCGCAAATAGAATCGCTTTCGGCCCTAAGGCCTTATAGGAAACCCGAGACTTCTCTGTATAACAACGTGCACGTCAAAACGATGGCTCGTTTGCAATGAAATGTGTGCGCTTTGCAAAACGAACGTTAGTAGGATGTTGTATCAGCAATTTCAACGCGAGCACCGAATACGTCTTCCAGAACTTGTGCGAAGTGCGCGAGCAAAGACTCGTGTCTTCTCCGACAAGGCGGACGGATCGATCGATCAACGGTACGTGCACAAATCATTACTTTTTTTCTTTTCGCATCGGGATATATCACGAATTTCGAGTGACAGCTGTTAGATCTTATTGCGAGAGATGTTTTTTTTATATAGCGAGAAATATATAATATGTAATATATAAGAAAAATATATGATATATGTATAAGAAAAATTTTTGCCTTTGTGGTGAGAAAACCGTAAAGAAATTTTTACAATTTGCACATAAGAGAAAACATCGTGTAGAGTCCAGTTCATTAATTTTGATTATTGAAAAAATGCCGATGATTCATTCATTCGTTTGTTTCTAATTATCAGAAAATGATAGCGCTAACGATAACTAATCTAAATTTCTGTTCGATGATAGATATGTGTACTATTAGTATAATGACGTCTAATCGAAATCTGAATACCGACATTACGAAGAAATTTCAAAATCCTAAAAAAATTTATCTATTTCTTTTTCCGATAACGAGAGTGACGCAGATTCGGTTAGTTTTTACTTCAATTTTTAATTTTAGTTTTTCTTTTTTTTACGTGCAATAATACAAATATATCTGAAAATTTTGCTATCGAAAGCACATACTTCTACAGAGAGTCACACTGACTAATGCACACGCTTATCTCTGTAATTATTGAATGCGTGTACTCTCGATAATAACTCTTAAATTTCATATTCTAAGAGATAAACAACAACTTTCTGTACTCATAAAAATGATAAATTTTCTATTTTAAAATGTAATTTCTTTCGAGTTATTCAAAAGACTCTTCTTCAATTCCTGACTCAAACAATTTCGATATTAAATTCAAGACCGTCGTCGTGAAGAAACTTATTTTAACTTAACTGATTTTAGAAAAACTATACATACGCTAGTACTACAGTCTAGGATGTCTTTATGTTTCTATATCTATGATGTTTTGCGCGTGAAGCAATATACCACAAGATGTGTTTTCGCGATGAAGATGATGCGAAACACATCTCACAGATCATTTTTTTTTTTTGTCAACCGTATCTTTTGGCGTCGATCGCGAAAATCTAACTGCGATAAAGAATTGAATTTCAAGCAGAAGAAGCGTCAGCTTTATGATTCATATGGATGAGTTTCTTCGGCAAGTGTCCTTGCTGTTATAGACCAGGTAACGCGATGCCGATGTTGAACATTTCGAATAGAAATCGATCGACATTTTTAAACTCATAAACACGCATTGTTTCCGCCCGTTCGACGATCTCATTTGCCAGTAGTTCGCCTAACAGATCGCGAGCATCTTCAAACGCGATTTTAGATGTGATATTTTTGTGCGAAGTGCGCAACGAGGCGTTAAATTTTCGTTGTATGGATTTAACTCGACCGTATTGAATCTCGAAGTGCCGATAAGATCACGTTGCGAAAATTACACGTAGATTTCGTGCTCGTTAGAGAAAATCGTTATATATACATTACATTACATTAGTATCTTTTGTGTTTTCGCTTCTTTCGAAATCTTGAGAAATTTAAAAATACTTAGATTCAAACTGAGACACCATGCTGTGTCAACAGAACATTAGGACTGTGGGGACCAATGATAGGAAAGAACTATAAAAGGGCACGATAATACCCAAGGCCTCACACTAGTTCAACAGTTCTCCTAACGTGTACAACGGTTTAGTTTCTGATCAAAGTTCAAGGAAGCAACAGATATAGTTTGACAAGAACAAGAATATCGTCTGTCAGCATTCGTCAAGTAACAGTAAAAATTTTAAAGTTAATTTTAATAAATAATTGTGTAATTTGTGTAATAAAATGTTAGTTTCTTGTGGCTTATTATTTAGTTTTAATTTTTGAAAATTTAATTGTGTTCCTCGCTATCTACAATATTTGAAATTTCGTTGTGTTGTGCGTGTACAATACTAAACAATTTTCACGAAAAAAATGGAACCAGGAAGGATCTGTTGTCAGATATAATCCTGTTCGGTAAGGTAGAAATAAAACAACTTCACCGGGAAAGGATTATATCCTATAATGGATCCGTACGCAGCGTTTTCTCGATATCGCATCTTCAAAATATTCTTGCCACTGAGGGCAGGTACAGGTCTTGTCTGCACAAAAAAATATTATTATTTTGTGACTAGATCTGTACTTATCCTTAATGACGAGAAACATCATCGTACTTGAGAATCGTCACTCGAAAATCTTCGTCTTGTTCAATTGTCTTTGGTTTTCTAGCAATATGTTAATTGGAAGGATCATAAAGCTAGATCATCAAAGGACAAAGGTTCGAGACACAGCGGCATGGGACATCGTCGACATTCGCGTGCAAAAGAACATACTCTCTCAAAAAAAGGGATTTATTGTTAAAATTAATTCTCTAAAATTGCTGATCGCGTTGAACATACATTATTGTAATTTTTAATGGTTCTTCAAAACGAACATGGAAAGAATATTTGAGGGCAAAGTTCAAGGAGCTCTTTCTCTGATGTCTTGATATAAGATAATGATATCACAGTAAGAGTTTCTTTGAGCTCTGTCGATCATTTTCAACTTTGTTCTTTCTTATCTGACAAGAAAAATCTGTGTATTCTAAAGAAAACAATAAATCGCTATATATTTTTCGCTGCACAAGCAAGACCAGAGGTGCGGCATAAGATGAATGTAACCCAGCTTAACTGGAATTTTTAAATCAGTTCACTGGGTCATATTTGTCTATTGCACGCACTGACTAATCATCGGAGTTGTAGAGCATTGATATTAATATTTTGCAGATTTAACACGTATAATTGCTTTAAATATTTTATATGCTTATTGTCGTATATGTATATTGATAATTAGTAGTATCGTTAATTGTGAAACTATTAATTAAAGAAACATTAGCTATGAAAAAGATTAGATATATTTAAACGAATAAACTTTATATGTATATTGATAATTAGTATTGTTAATTGTGAAACTATTACTTAAAGAGAAACATTAGCTATGAAAAAGATTAGATATATTTAACTGCGTAGAGCGCCTATAGGCGCTCGATTAAAACTGTTTTCTGAGTGTCCCACAGTCAAAAGATTAAGAAGTATATTTTTTATATATACGAATGAACAAAGCGACAAATTTGTTCGATAATACAATAAATTTTTGAAAGAAATGTTTAAGAGAGCACAGACCTTGTTGACAAGGCAATTCCTGAAGTCTATCTGCATGTCGGACACCGAGACTCGATCGTGAGGTCTCTTGGGTCCACTGACGCTGGAAACCACGGTGCTCAAATCTAAAGTGACCACTTCGGAGAAGATTGGATCCTGACTCGGGTCATTGTAATTCCTCAGCATATGCACGCTCTCAAGGTATTCTTTAATTCTATCAATATGTTCTTCGGATCGGCCTGTTTGCTTGAGATAGATTAAACTCTGTTGATCCACCGGGAAGAAGCCCACGGTCGCACCATATTCCGGACACATGTTGGATATAGTGGCGCGATCAGCGATACTCAATTGCGATACTCCCGGCCCGAAAAATTCGACGAACTTTCCGACTACTCCGACTTGACGAAGATTCTAGGCGTAAAATGTTTACGAGTTTATAATATATTAATAATTGCTTTAATAAATCTCTTATGATTTTTTTGCGTCGAGTAAAATAATTATTATTTGTCAATCAAAAATACTTTTTATAATTGTAAATTTTTAAAGAAATTTTTTAAAAGTAAAAACACATTTTGCTTTAAAAAAAACTTTTTTGTAAACAGATATCTGGGTTTAGACAAACAAAAGAAATTCACCTTTGTGACCGTAAGAACAAGATCTGTAGATGTAGCATATTGGCTCAGTGATCCCTCTAATTTATATCCGACAACTTTTGGTATCAACATAGAAATTGCCTGGCCAAGCATAACGGCCTCTGCTTCAATACCGCCAACTCCCCATCCAAGCACTCCAAGACCATTGACCATGGTAGTGTGAGAATCAGTGCCGACCAAACTATCCGGGTACAAAACGCCGTTGGTATTAAATACTACTCTTGCCAGATATTCCAGATTCACCTGATGGACAATACCGCTTCCAGGTGGTACAATTAACATGTTTTTGAACGCCTTTGCGCCCCATTTAAGAAACATGAAACGTTCCTTGTTTCTAGTAAATTCCACTTCTTCATTTTTCTTTATAGCATCCGGACTAAAAACAAGCAATGATTATTCAGATTTATCTTATATTATGTAACGATGTATGATATCGAATTTAAAACCTTTATTTGCTTGCATCTTTTTACGCAACGTTATCATCTCAGTGTTAAGCAGTTTTTTTTTGTTTTTTTTTTAAGATAAATTGAGTAATAGCTACTTTTTGTTTGTCGTATGAGTGTATGACAGCAAGTGTAGATCACCAATTTTACACGATAACCTTTTACTCTTTGTTAACATAGTAATGAATAAAGATATATGTTAAAAGAATGAATTACCTTCTACTAAAATCGACCTGTATTGAGTGGTCGATTACAAGATCTGATGGACAGATTGGATTGATTTTGTCAGGATCACCACCTAATCTCTTCACAGCATCTCTCATTGCAGCAAAATCCACAACTGCTGGCACTCCAGTAAAGTCCTATTTATGTATAATACAGAAATAAATATTCTTATCTCTTCCTGTGTTTCTAAATTAAAATATAACACTTGTGTAAAGACTATACCTGCAAGAGAACTCTTGCTGGCACAAAAGCTACTTCAACTCCTTCTGCGACATTTTGATTCTTTTCCCAATCCAGAAGTTTCTCTACATCAGTTTTTGTCACTTGAAAACCATCACAATTACGTACAGCACTTTCCAAGAGAACACGAATTGAGAATGGCAGCTTGTCTATGAAGTAGAAATTAAATGTCTAATTTATTGAACAGATATATAACATTATAAAATAATAAACACTAAATAATAAAGTTATCTTACCATATTTTGAGTCAAACTTGGTAACATCATAATAATTATATTGATTAGATCCAATTTTGATAGATTTCAGCAAATGCTGATAAGGATTTGGGCCTGAAATTATAAATTTTTCTTATAATTATTTTGTATAGCAATAGTTTTTCAAATGTTTATAAAATCACAAAATATAAAATTATATTTTAATATTTTTTTTATTGTCAAAATAAATTTTATATAAAACTCAAAACTATTAAAAATACTTACTATCCCTAACTTTTTGCATTATTTAATTCAAAATATTATGTTCTAAATTACAAAATATGTAAATTATCAAAAAAAAACTCAGTCGAAGCACTTGTACAAATTGTTTATAAATAATACAAAAATACACGACATGCTCTACGATTTTCTTCACATTTCTACGCAAATATAAAATATTTAATTTTTAAATGTGACATGTTGTCAAGATTCAAAAATATTCGAAGTAACACTTCTCATGTAATTTTCACCATCAATTGAAACATCCGTTTATTTTTTATTAAATTTGAATACCATTAGAGAAAAACCGCAAAATGTTATTTTTCATGATACGTAATTGTCTTAACATAACGTCGTTGCGTTAATAAAGCCGTTCTTTTCAATAGTTTGTTTTTTTTTTTTCAATTAATCAACAGCAATAAACAAACCTACGTCTTCTCACTTACCAGCCATGATTGTCACTGAACAAGTCACGTCGGCCACACTGCGTGATAAGTATATATCGTGTTATACCGGGTGTCCCGTAAATATTTCTCTCCTTAAAAAACAGCGATCGATTAACTTTCTTATGATTTTTCTCTGTAGTTTTTGAAAACACGAACGTTACGCAAAATAAAATATTGCGATACAGTAAAAAATATAAATCTGCACATTTTCCGAGTTGCTGAAGCGGCGGATAAGACAGTGAAATATCGCAACATGAGATAAGATCGCGTTATATAATGTGGTTCCTCGTGAATTAATTCAATACTCATACATAATTTATAACATTTGCACAATACTCTTCTCGCGACAAAGATTTGTATTATGAAAAAAGAGAGCAAAGTTCAACATAATTCACATTCGGTACGTACAAAATGTTTCATTAATGACGCTCGGTATATAAAAGAACCGTCAAATCGGTCACGTGTTGTGATGTTTGCGATACATCGCGCAATCGTGGCGTGATCCTCCTCCATCGTGCTCCGTCGTGAACTTCAAACGGGGCGCTTGTGCGATAACGAGTTTCGGCCTGTGCATAAATATTTTTTTTTTTCGATAACGAAACGTCAAATTGACATCGACCGATTAATCGATCTCACGAGAAGATTGAGAATGGAGCGAAATCTAGAGAAGACACTGGACGACGCGTAAGTTTTCGAGTTTCTTATAGGTTAAGTGTCCGATGGCTTTAATAGGGTCCGAAACAACAAAAATTAACATACCACACACATTGTCATTCTTTCCTGTAGATTCAACGAGGAGGGTATTATTGGTTGCATCTTGGCGGATCATGCTGGTCTCTGTTTAGGAGGTAAGAAGTTTCCAAAAATATTAACACTAAGGAATGCAAACAGACATGTAAAACTCACATGTTCATGTTTCGTCAGTTAAAGGTAATGCATCAAGTGACAGTGCTGGTGTGATAGCAGCCATAGCCGATCAAGTTGCAAAACTAGAGCCCAGATCTGAAGTGCCTATCATATCTCTCCAAAATGATAACAGGTGAGTTACAGTGAATTCGGTAGTGAATGTACAAAAACAATCAAAACTTCTATGCTATTATAAATCTAAAAAGTTAATGTTATGTCAAATATTAATACATGCAGACTCTAAATTAATTTCAGACAATGTATTATACGTCGAAAAGACTCTGTAGTTGGCGCTATATATAAAGATATATCAACTTGAGAAAGTTATTGTTGTACAACAAAAGCTGACTTATACCCTTAAAATAAGATGTTTGTATAAAAATTTTCTATTATTTACAAGTGTTAAAATTTATGAGTTATATCATAGTTGTAATATTAATGAATAAGGATTATTTTTGCCGTATGTAGGAATTGTTTTATATTGTGGCTGTAAGATTGTAGAAAATAATATTTATATATTATCATCTTTTATAACATTTACACAAGAACTCCCGCAATGCATCCGCGCCGCAAGAAATCTGTAACTTCAATTTACACATAAATCATAAAATAACAGCATCAACATGTTTTAAGGTCAATCACTCTTCCTCTGTTTTCTCTTTTTCTCGTGCCATTTGTTCGTGGCGAGCTTTATCAATTCGTTATTTTCGTATTTCCATGATCCAAGTACAATCACAAACATAATTACACCGATCAGCAGATGCAATCCTTTTCTATCCGGAAACAGAGAAGCCTGAAACAAAAAGAAATTAAATGTTAGCATCAATAAAATTCTTAATGTCAACACGAACGTATGCGCGAAACTATTTCGGCAAACACATTACATGTGACAAGGTGGTGATGAACGCTGCAATGATCAAAGATGCGGAAAAGACCGGCTTCGGAATCAATCCGTCCAGCGGACGATAAATCGTGTCTCGATGCCTTTTGTTGATAAACAACGATGAGTGGATGATTCTCAGGGTCATGTTCACGCAATTGCCCAGGATGAAACCAACCGGGCCGAACCAAGTGGCAAACAGATACGACGCGCCCAAAAACGCGATAGACTCGTAGACCATAATCAGATTGCTCTTGTTTATTGTTGTGCTATCAGCTGTCGCGTTGGTGTAGCACTCGGTCACACCGTTGATGCCTAATAATAACACGGCAAGACAATGCGCTCTCAGCAGAAGGACGGGTAACGGTAAGGTCAACTTTGAGCCGCCGTACAACCAGAGCAACGTGCTCGAATACGATTGACCAAATACTAAAACGATCAGACCAATAGACATAACGACGGAACACAAGTGCGTCAGAACGTTCACGCTCTCCTGTACTTTCATCTGAAAATACCAGTTTTTTTATTGTAATTCCGAAATGATCTGTACGTCAACATTTTTGCTAAAGAAAAGTCGACACAATCCGTATTTTTCTTTGTTTTTGATAAAACATCGAAAGATGCGATTCTCACCGGATCCTGATCGATTAACGTTTTGTCTCTTTTCACCATCTGTGTAAAGTAGAAGTATCCGCTGTCCTCGATTGGACGAAAGATAAATCTAGCAGCTAGCGAACCGAGGTTGTTGACAACCTCATAAATACCCTTTAACAAAAATAAATAATTTCCCGATATAAGATAAGATATAATATATTTCACACATATATATTGATGTTATACCTGTTCTGTGAATGTCAACACTGGCATAATGGTCATAATTAATCTTTCGCCTTCTGTCAAAACTTGCTTCAATATTCCTTGCCTAAAGAAGCTCCACGTGAGAACGGTCAGCTTTCTATCGAGATACGGATCCTACGAAATAACTGTTGTTCTTAAAAACAACGATAACGGTATAGTTTGTATTTAAACGTACATTATTTTCCAATTGGCCGGGTAGGAAGTCCTTCACAGATCGAAAAGGAAATTCTCTTTCCACGTACTCGTCGCTGCTGCCCTTCAGAGACATCCTGCGCTTCAGTGTGCACTTGTTGAATTTATTGATGTAATAGTGGAAGTACACGTAGTGACTAGTTGTATAAAATACTGCTGCGACGAGTTGAGCTATACTGAACGCAAGCAATGCATTCTCCGGATAATACAAGATTAGAGGCACAAATGTCATAGTGCGAATAGCAATCATGATCGAGTCTAGAATTACCTGGGAAGAGAAAAAGCGTAAATAATAGTATGACATGATTTATCTCTTGTTAGACTTATTAAATATACATCGTTTCTATCTGCTTACTTTAAGTCTAACAAATAGAAATGCGCTTGCGACTAATTGAACGATTAAGGAAGATAATTCTATGATACACGACAGTCCAACCGCCCAAACTGCAAATGTGTAGTATGGTGGTAATGCTTCTGTGGTGGATAACAAGAACAACCAGATGTATCCAAATAGAAAAGACATTACAACACATATAGGCACTCTGAAAAAAAAAATATATATATACATATATGTTAATTTTGTCAGATCAATATCAAACTAATTGTAGTAAATAGAACTAAAATTGCTTCTATAATGAAATATAAATAATAGAGACAAGAAACTAACGTTAGCCAGAGAAGATTTACAACTTGAGCCCAATTATGCTCTGCAGTGTTAGTCAGACATGCTTTCATAAATGGCTCTCTTGATAAGAACAAAATCATAGATTCCAACAGCAATAATCTCACATTAATGACACCTAAGACTGCTTGGCCCACATGCCGGACAACAAATGCATTCAAGACAAATGTGACACAGCGACAGAATATCTGAAATGTTTTTGAAAAATTCTATGTACTCATGACAATGCAGAAACGGAAAAATAGTCTTTGATTAGTTATTCTTCTCGAAAAAGTCTAATCGTCTCTCAAACACAGAGACTGAGCGAGATAAAGATTAGATGTTAAGATTCTTCAGTCGTAGAAAAACACAGCAACTGTCATTTACAAGTCTCGTGACAAGAGTCGATTGGCACATACCTGAAATACAATATTGAAAGAAGCATTTTCTAAGCTGCTCTTCAGAACGTTCGGCGGCATTTTTCAGAATGCGATTAGACAGAAGACATTAAAATATTTCGAGATTGCCGCCGAAAGATCAATGAAATTTAAGGTTAGGCGAGGCGATAATTTCGAAGAAACTCAGACCGACGTACGCCTGTATCATTTCTCCTCCTCGACTTCATTCGTGCAACATGCGTGTGGCCGATGCGTTTCGAACGCACAACATTTATTCCGTCACAGCGAAATAACGAGACGATAACTATTTCGACCCGACTGATGACATTTTTGTGTCGTGTGACGTAACGGCATCTTTCGTCGGATCGATTTTTCGCAAATCTGGGAAGTATGATCTATACCAGCGATATAGTTTTATTGCAAGAAAACTATAGTAAATAAGCAGCAGAAAATACCCTATTTTTTGGAGTAGCACTAGGTTTGCATTTTCCACGTGTGTTTTCAGAAATAAAAATTAACTGAAATAAACATTTGTACAAATTTAATCGATTAGGGTTTAAATGTATCATATTTATTATTAATTAATCTTAATTGTTTCCTTATTATTAATAACTTTACTTGTTATTACTATTATATTAACTAATAATATATTTTTATAGTTCTATAATGCACCGGACTTTAATGATGCATCACATTGTACAGCGGCATTTAATGCATTCCAAAGTGCACCGCATGGATCTTCCGCGTTTGTATATAAGCGATAAGTAGACTTTCGACGCTTTGTCGTGCAACAACCATTTCGTCGTCACGAATTTCATTCGTTGAACAATCATCAGTTTCGATTCATACGATATCGTGTGCAAATTGTCAGTCGATCTTCGAGTACATATACATGAGAAAATGCGGAATATCATAACGGTTACTATTTCCGTATTTTTTTCTACGCATGCGTAAGAACTGATCACGTGTCGATCTTGTGTGCATGTAACGTATGTATGAATACATACTTTACACAAAAATTATTACATATAACAATTTTTAAGCTAGGTTTATGCGGAGAGTTTATAATTATAGTAAACTTTAAATTAAAGAAAAATTCTAGCAAAAATAAATATATTATCAAATATATTATTTCACAGCGCTCTTTTTAGTTCTTTTTTTCAAGTTCAATTCTGAAAACTTGCACACGCATGTTTACATACTTGTTTCTCGGTATAGTTTTATTCTTCTTCCGCTAATCTCTCAGTACTAATCCGCCTAAAAACAT
>QVNV01021165.1:0-12829 GCA_014825455.1 Pseudomyrmex pallidus | reverse complement strand
TAACCGACTGTTTTTTTGTTTTCAAAAAATGAAGATTAGTTCAGACAATATTATATAAAAAATTGGAATTTATGGCAGGACTTTCGTCTTGTAATAGAACTACCTTAAGATAATATTGACGTTTACCGTTTTCGATGCACAAAACATCCCAACTTCTTTGTTTTGCTATAGAAAATCATGAATCCTAACTTTAGAATCTTTTCTTTGAATTTAATACTTCCTGAGTTCAAAGTACCTGCGTTTCATCAAGAAAACACTCAAAAATGAAAGTTGTAGTAAGCAGAATTTCAGATCTGTGATCGTAATATCAACTCAAGAGTATTAATCTAAGTAATTTGTTTGTAATTTTAAGTAATCAGTCTAAGTAATCTGTAATCTGTCTGTTATCAATATTATTTAGCCACAACAATGATATAAGCTTTCTCTTGTCAAAGAGCACACACTTACAAAGATATAATACATATATAAAAAAAAAACATCCTTAATCTACTCCAAGTTTATTGGTCAGATTTATGGAATTGATAATAATTACATCAAAAGATCAACGACCTGAATTCATATGTATGTACAAGCACGTAGTCAAAAAAGCACGTGTGTCTCGGTGTACATTCTATTACATAGAGCACTGGTTTAATCAATCAACGCAAATTCATTAAGGAAGAAGAATGTTGAGTGCGCTTATTGATACGTGCAAAGAATTATAAATCTTCTGCATGCATCTAATGTGCGGCGTTTGCAATAGTAAAGGCGTGCGATAGAATGCTATTGTGTTGCGCGCACGACGGTACTATGTAAATTTTCTTGTTGGCAGATTAGTATTCATTAGCACGACTTTGACTAGAAATACATCCTGCTCTCTGAAGGAGGTGATTAACCTACCTATTTTGTACAAACTCCCTTTATTTTGCGTGCGTAATCAGTTATGTGTATTAAGATCGGTAACAAATATCTTCCTGTTTAATGTGTTGAACTTTTGAACCTCATTTTGAATTTTTAATCACTTACAATAATTTTTTACACGTGACTATTAGGAACTTTTGATCAATAACTCGAAACTATATAATGTTTGACAGTTGTTTTAATTTAAATAACCGTCTGCTTTGTAAGAAGCAATTATCGATCATGAAAATTTCACGGTTATAGAATCTGTGTTTAACTTGATATTTTCTTGTTTGTTATTTTACTTAGTTTAAACAAAAATCTAAAATCTAAATAATTTTTTACTAATTATGCTACTAGTAAGATTTTTTAATACCTAGAATCTTTTTTTTTCGCTTTTTTTTTATAAGAATTCCGAAAAAGAAACTAAGTGCGCAGTTTGCGCTGCGTCACTAAACTCTCCCCGATTTCCATCGCGCGAAATCCTCGATTGCATACTTCATCAGCAGGCTTTCCGCGATTTAGCATGCCGCGGCGAATCGCGCTTAAGACATGATCGTGAACGACTCTTCATAGCGCGCCGCAACGTTTGCAGTGCTCGGTTGTCGTCGGATCTCTTTAAACGGGAAGGGGTCGTTTACACTGGTCCCGCATATACACGTCCTCTACACAGAGGACGGTCGTTCACCCTAACGTCGATCACAGACAGAGCGTAGACCGCGTTTCTTCGTCTATTCCTCTCTTTCTTCGTCCTCGTCGTTGCCGTGTTGCATATCTTATCCTCTTCGCTAGTTGAGTTTACTTCCTTCTCTTCGTCTGTCGATTCTCAATCATTTTCGTCGTTCTCCCTTCTTCTTTTTTTCTCCTTTCGTCTCCTCTATTTTCTCGCACGTGCTACCAAATGCATTTCTAATTTTCCAGGATGTTGTTCCAGCGTCCGCAAGTGAGTTTATGTTTAGCGTGGTAAAATAGAAGGGGAAGACCCCAAAGGAGAAGGGGATATGACAATTTTCTCCGGAGAAGTTGCGGTCGTTCACCTCTTACCGAACGGTCACATTAAGGGTATTAATGTGCGCTGTGCCTCTTTATTAGTTTTTTTTTTAATGGCAAAGTAGATTACGACTGATTTTTGCTTCCACCTCTTTTCGCTCCATTTACGCGCTGCGATCGTAATCAGTCATACTGTTTACAGGAGGTCAATCGTTTTCTTTATTAATATTTTTTGGCTTTGCTAGGTTTTATTATAACTTTATTTGTATAAAATTTTATTTGTATAAAAAGCATCATAACTCAATATCGATAGAAACCATTTTTTAAAATAGATATTACATCTTTTATGCGAGAGAGAGAGAGAGAGAGAGAGAGAGAAAGGAAAGAAAAAATATCATATATCATATGTATTATTAACAAAGTAATTAGGTTATATATATCTAAAATATACTACGTATATAATACTTTTTAAATCTAATAGAAAGAAATAATGATATTTTTCGAAAAAAACTAGATAATATATCGCGATATTAATCGATACCAAAGTAGAGTAGTCATGCTTTATTAAATAAAAAATAAATTGTGAATTGATTCAATCAGTCGTTGTACTCTCAAAACGCAGTCGAGCGATTATATAAAAGATAACGTAAACTTGTTTGTTCTGTATTAAAAGTATAATTCTGAAGATTATGGGAAGGTTATCTAGAGATACACGTGAAGAGTCCTTCATCTCTCGTTGCGATGAAGTCATGAGGATAATCGAGGAGCGTGCTTCGCGATATCGACATCCGTTTTTATTGACCTGCGCTGAATCGGGCATGACGAAGAGACAATTATTACTTCTACATGTTCTGGATCAACGACCGAACGAGTGCAATCTTTGAGAAGCACACAAATACATATTAATAAACGAACAAGTGTAATCTTGCAAAAGCGTATAAATATATATTTCAAATACATTCACATTTATGTTGCATTGCACGCAATTTTGATAGAGAAACTATCAAAGTGCGAAAACTCAAACTAGCAGAATGCGTTGTACTTACTTATTATTTATATCAAGTAAACTTTAATAAACATGCGTTACTGCACTAACTATATGTAACTTAATTTAAACTTATTAGTTAATAGTTGTTTAAAAAAAAAAAATAGAAGAATTATCATCATTCTATTGCACACTGAAATGTGAGGTTGTCTTCACGATTTGTATAAGATTTGTGCTGACATCGCTTTAGCGATGTAAAGTGCTAACTCAATAAAAACTCGCAGAACACGGCTCAAGTTTTGACGAACCTAAACGAGTGCCATTTGCTCGTGACGAGCAGTAAACTGAGACGAACACGTTACATTCATTCAAATGCGTAATGAAACCGATTCCATCTGCGTAAATAAAGTGATCTAATTATGAGAAATAAATCATAAATCAATTTACATACTCCAATATTTCTAAAATATTTTTCTGAAAAAAAAAACGTAAACGCACACATAAGCTACTATCTTCATAAGTAAATACGTAATTATATGTATACATGTCTGTAAGAAACAACAACTGACACATTTCTCATTAATTCAAACTGAAAGAAACAATATTTTTTCTATTAAAATTTTTATTCTAATAGTAGTTTGAATATATTAATCTACATTATGTCATTACTTAAACAAGCCGCATTTTACCGGATAAATAAACATGCTCAAACAGATCAGATTTTACATTTGAGAAGCTCGAAAATTGAACTTTTACTTGAAACATAGTTACATTAAATTTTATAACAATACGAGCCATTACAGCAGATTTCTTTTTCAAACACTTAATTTCAAACCAATAAGTTATATCGCAATAATATGCATGTAATATTGCAATTATATGACGCAAAAATAATATAAAACAAGTTTTGAAAATTGAAATTTGATTTGAGAAAAAACTTTTTCAGGAATGAAAACACGTCATGTATTCATTATCGGTTAATGTATATTTAAACTTTGTACAATCATCATACTTCAAAACATATATTCAAAAACTTTTTTATTCTTGCTCTCTTTATAGTTTTGCATCTCTAATATTTTTTAATCAAATTTTCACGTCAAACTTCACTTGTCGTTTCTAAACAGTTGTTCTAAAACTTTCTTCTATGAATAATTAACTTCAATGTGTGAACAGTGAATGTTTGTGTGTCAGAAAACGACGCCAAGTTAATGACCTGATATGCAGATATGTTATGATGAGCGACACGATTCCGAAATAAAATGCTATAAACAAGGAAAATGTATCGTGGAAAATACCAACATATACATTATATTTTTGCACAAGATATTAAATAGCATTATATGTAACACACATTTAATAATATGTACGTTTTTACAACTGCGAAAAAATCATTTATTACTTAAAAATGTATACTCTGACTTGTGCGTGAATCCATGTGCATGATTAAGGATTTCGTAAAGTTTATAAATTTTCTGGTATATGAGATGTGAATGCATTTGCGATTAAAATTATTAATTGCGTGTCTACGAAGGTCGTCGGAAATTATGACTGTCGAAAAATCTGTGAGCAACACGTTTGACCAAATGACCCAGAGGACTTGATAAGAGAAGCGGCGCCGGTGCAAAGTCATCGATCGACACAATTCGCACATTATGATGCAAGCAACCGTTGATTATGAAGCAGTCCGTTATTTCTTCGAGAGGCACATATGTACTCATTGCGAAGTGTAATCTGTATAAGTCGCTCCGACAAAAATATATTCGCGCGCGTATTTGCATACACAAAATAATCGTAATTTTGATCGTGCTCGTAACAATGGCTGTTATTTATTTGTTATCATTGTCTCATTTAATCAATTATCAATCTTTATCTTTATTTTAACGTTTTATTATAGTTTTACTATAGTTTTAGTATATACATCAAGATTTAAGTGATATATGTAAAAATATTAAAATATATAAAGATATATGTTAAGATATGCAGGATAATTATTTTGTTTTTAAGTCATATTATTAATTAGTAAACCTCATTTTGAATTTTGATATATAAACAGAAAAAGAAAGAGAATATGAGACATGTATAACATTATATACATATATATATAAAATCAAACAATATCATACAAAATATCTTTGTCACAAAAAGCATTTTTGTGCGTCTACTTATTTTTTCTAATATCAGTAAACAGCACAAGTATACTCAACGGAAAATTCAACAAGTTAAAATAAAAGGAAAATAAAACAAGTCTATCAGTGAAATTAGCTATACTTTGATACAGAAAACAGGAATAAAAAAAGTTTCATACATTGTATAACTATGAGATATTCCAAATCTTCCGAAACGGAGAGAGGCGATTGTACGTATCTCGCATCAAATGCATCTGATGCCGGCATCTCCCACTGGCCGTAGTAGGACCCTTGCCAGAGAGGACCCATGTTCTCCCCACCAAGGCTGTAGAGCGAGAGGCCTCGTGGTCTTTAGCCAATGACATCTGAGGGGTCCGCCTTCACGTCCCCCAACGGAAATGTCCACTACCTTTATGCGATTGATGCGTATCCCTACCTACGACGCTATTTCCGCGTTAACCATCGGGATGCCTCCCCACTTACGATATTCTCTCTCTCTATGCGTGTTTGCCCACCTCTCCAATATAGAATCTTTGTAGTAGGGATTTGTATGGCCTGATTAAACTATATAAACACGCGAGAGATACTCAGGAAAAGCTTCCACTCATCACCGTCGTACAGTTCACAGTCAGACATAGCGAGCGGCGGTAAATCCGGCAACAGTAGTGATCGTCCTTTCAACTTTTTTCCTTTTTTCTTATTCTTATTATTCCGTTCCTTTTTCCATTTTATCTTCTTTTATCTTTGATTTAGAATTTGTTATCAACCTGCACTCTACCGAACCTTCTGCTTCCTAGTGATTTTTCTATTCACCTTCTGTTCGGACAACGATAGCTACAAAATCAGAGAGACAGATACTTGTGTTTTCTCTCTCTTTTTTTCTTTATCAAAAGACTAAAATAATATTACGTCAGTGCTTACCGCGATACTACAGACATTTATACATTGCAAAAGTCTTCTTATTGCAATATTAAATTTCGATTAATCGATTAAAAATGTTCGCGGAAATCGGCAGATTGTATAATGATTCGCACGCGATCTTCGAAAAGACTCAGCAAATTATCTCAATAGACATTATCAAGTTTTTTGTGCTTGTAGTGCTAGTTGCTCATTTAGTGGGAGAAATGCTAAAACCGAAAAAGAAATCGCCACCTGGTCCAACAATTAGTAGCAGGTTTATAGACAGAAATCTGCCCGTATATTTAAAATATACAAAGTGGGCCAAAAAATTTGGTCCAATATACAAGATTTCTAAGGGCTATCATAATCAGGACACTATCGTCCTGAGTTGTCCTAAACTTATACGCGAAGCGTTCAATAAGGAGGAGTTTACCGGCAGACCGCATTCAGAGTTCATGGACATCCTCGACGAACACGGTAAGTATCAAGAGTAGCAATTCCGATAATACGTTATGCGTTATCTCACGACTCAGCACGCTCTTATATCGTCAGAGGGTTAAAGCACTTCGCGCGTTTCGCTCGATTTCACGTTCCGTCAGATTTATCGGGAATTTTTTCGTGCTGTTGCCTGTTGTCTTTCAATTGCGCTGATACAACCGAAATATTTGTGTAAATTTACTGAATGACACAATAAAATATTTACAATGATTATGATATAGTTGAGATATATAATTTGGGGAAACTCATTGAATAATTAATTCTTTCCAAACTGTCGTGTTCCGATTATTCATAATTGCGCGTTTCTACGACTGCTTCTCGGTCAATGCTAACTTGTGCTTCGAAGTGTTGCAATAGACGTTCGCAAACAGATTGGCGGTATACCATGGAAGCGAAACGAGACCGTGAATGACGCGCCGCATACGAGAGTTCTCGCGATTCAGGAACGTCCTTGTTACTGTTGTAGGCATTATCAACTCAACCGGTGACTTGTGGAAGAATCAGAGAAAATTCCTTCAATTGAAATTAAGATACTTAGGCATGAAGTTTGGCGATTTTCAACCGAGAACATTAGAATGCAAGATTGGAGTGAGTATCGGATTTAGACTGTTTAGCGTGCAACTTATGAATTGTTTTTTATGATACATTTTTTTTTGTGAAAAAAACTTGAAAATTATACATATTTGTACTTAATAAAAATAGTTTTACTTTTCATATGTGTAGTATATATAAATTAAAAAAAAATTTATAAAAAAAACAAAAATTTTGTTACACAACCATGATATAATATATATATATATATATATATAAATAATATATATGTATTTGTGTGTGTGTGTGTGTGTGTGTGTATATACATGTATATGTTTTTTTTTTATTTAGCGTGAGATTGACATATATGTGAAGGCATTACTTCAAACAAATGGAAAGCCTACAAACATTTCTCCTCTTCTATCACTGGCTATAAGTAATGTGATCTGTGGCCTAATGATGAGCGAATGCTATAGTTTTGACAACGAAAAATTCAAGAGGTTCATGACTCTTATCGACGAAGGATTTAAACTCTTTCCTAAGATAAACTCTTCATGGAACTATTTCTCGTTCAAAAAGCAAGATAAGCAAGATATCTTAAAAAAGCTCGCCAACAATCGTAACGAACTAGATAATCATATGCAAATGATAATAGACGAACACAGAAATCAATTTGATGAAAATAATATTCGTGATCTTGTGGATGTTTACTTGCTCGAAATCAAACAGTCTAAACAAGAAGGTCGGGATAAACAACTTTTTGAGGGAAAAGATCACGGTAAGCATAATTGCATATTTTCTGTTATTAAATTTTATTTTTCGTCGTTTAGCAATAGTTCCATCTAAAATGCTTGACTAAACGCTATTTGTTTGTTTTTTTTTTTTTTTATTGTGCAGATCGTCATATGAAACAAATTATGAACGATCTTTTCTCCGCTGGTGTGGAGACAGTTAAGACAACTTTGGAATGGGCGGTAATTTTGATGTTACATCATCCGAGAGAAGCAGAAAGAGTACAACAGGAATTGGATCGTGTCGTAGGAAGATCCAGACCAACACTAAAAGATTTTGACTTCCTTCCAGTCACCAAGGCGACAATTCACGAGATTATGCGCTTCCGTACTGTCGTAGCGCTTGGAACAACGCACGCTACTACACGGTAAATTGATCTTTTCTCAAATAGTTCTTATTTGAATGTTCTTTGACAAAATATAATTTTTATTAACCGATTTATCTCAAGCGAGATATAAGTAGATTTTTTCTTTTCTTTCTATCTTTGTGTAAGCTAAAAGCAAGTTTTATAAGTCTTTGGATTCTTTTTTAACGGCTTTCCGTGGCATTCAACATCTTTTGATCATTTTGGACGATTATATTCGGCGAGCAAAAGTGAAAGCAAAGGTGCGTGAACTCTCTGTCTGCTTTTCGACCAGACCCCCTTTACCTTTGGTGCAAAGCACTACAGAGGTCGATGACACTGTTTCTCGTACAGACAAAAGAAACTATTCAAGTTGAACAGATATATCAAATTACATTAAATCGAGAATATTCGATAAGAGACAAATTTGTGTTTGATAGAACAAAAGCAGTGATCGCTATTTAAATATGACACGGGAGACACGGTTCAAGCGCGCACATGTCTACGTATACAGAGTTCAACGTTACTACTCGACTTAATCGGAATCATTATCTAAACATTAACTAAACAGTTATGATGTACCAGTTTAGCGCAAAATTAAAAGTTTGTACACATTATGTGTGCGTATTTGGTTTTTAAAACAATTAATAACAAAATTATATACTATACAATTTTTGTACAAAAAATAATAATATATTCTCTATTGCGATTTATTTTTAATCTGTGATTGTAATTAATGATGTGTGTTGATGTGTGTTGATTAATTATTTGTGAATAAATCTACATCTAGTTTTTGAGATCTTTGTTCCATAAATACATGTTTTTTTAATTATTGTTACATTTGTTAACGTTTGTTATTTAATCAATAATTTTGTTTTCTTTTTGTTACAGAGATGTGGAATTTAAAGGTTATACTATACGAGCCGGTTCCGAAGTGATACCGTTGGTGCATGCTGTGCATATGAATGCAGAGCTCTGGACAGATCCAGAAGTCTTCCGACCAAGCAGGTTTCTAACAGCCGACGGCAATTTTGTCAAACCAAATGCTTTTATACCCTTCGGCATTGGCAAACGAATGTGTCTGGGTGAGACTTTGGCAAGAATGGAAATATATTTAATTTTTAGTGCGATGATGCACACTTTCGAACTGAGACTGCCTGCAGACGCCTTATTGCCTAGCCTTGTAGGCAACGACGGCGTCACGATTTCGCCGGACCCTTTTCAAGTTTGCTGTATACTGCGAGACATTCCTTGTAACAGCATTCGAAAAGTTGGCAGCTATTAAATGTTCTCTGCGGATTCCAAAATACGAGCACGGTAGTTGTTCCTATTGCCACGTACAAATGAGATTTACAAGTTGAACATATAGATTATCGTGCGTTTTCATACAAGCGAATGTCATAAGATTTGTGTGTATGTGTGTATAGATTTACTAAAGAGATATAAAAAGCCATATTCCAACTACCAGTTTGATAGCTTACTAATTATAAATACCTGACGTGGTAGTCAGATATTGACATATTAATAATGTTCCAAAAACTTGACAAAAATGGTTAAAAAGTTAGTAAATAAGTTTTACAAAACAATTTGTTTTAAAAATAAAATCGCGTAAAATAGATGTAGTAAACTCTTGATTTAAAGATATTTGATTTCAATTCTTTAGAATTTCCTAAAGTTTCTTTTTATCTCTACAAAATACGACGACGGGTTTAAATCAGAAATCTATTATACAATTTACATTTTTGATCACTTTTGTATTACATTGTTCAAATGAGTTACATCTAACCTTGAAATTCCGTAAAAAAAACACACAAATTAAGGAATTAAAAATATATATTGATACAAATTGTATCAGAGTTAAAAAATATTAATAACTAATGGAGAGATGCAAGTAAGAAAAGAAGTTTTTTTTTTGAAAAACATTAATTATATATAATAAACATTTTAAAATATATCTAAAAAAATGAAACAGATTTTAAAAATAATGTAACACTAATAGTTATTTTTCTTTCTGCCGGAAGCAGTTTTTTATTATAAAGGAGAATCTATTGGTCACTTAAAAAAATATTAATCTTTTTGGCTAGATTAAGAGTACAAAAAAAAGTTTCTATGGATTAAACCGTATTGTTCTTATTTTTTTCCTTTTTCTTTTTTTTCACATTACATCAATTCAATTTTCTGATTATCTTCGCGAATATTGCTTCTTGAATGTTACTTTTCTCTGTCTTTTTCTCCTTTTGATCCTTTACCCTAATATTCGCGTTAAATCTAGATCGACACGATTTCGACAAGTATCAAGCAATTTTAACGGTGTGTGATTATATGTCTTCCAAATAACGAATAACATCAATCTCATCAGTGTAAATCATAATTTTCAGAAGTGTCTTGTTATATATAATCATCAGTTTAATCGTGTTAATCTCTTAGCTACGGCAAGTTTGGCCGCGGAGCTGTACTCTTGTACGACAAGCTCTTCCGCGGACTGTGCACAAACGACGTAACACCGCGATTGGTGTCGAATGCTTTCTATTATGCATTTATGTTAGAAGAAAGTTACATTCATAACATACGTGGTTTTCAACGCGAGAAAAACAAGTGAGCCACTATAGTGACGTATCGTTTAAAAAGATGACCTAGCGGAAAGCCATTCTTTGCTAAATGGCGCTTTGCCTCTTCTGGGGGCATGACAAACGAAAGCCACTATAGTAAGCCACCGTAGTTAAAAGGTTAAGAATGTTACTCTAAAACAGTTAAAGACACGAATTAATTTAAATTCCGTCGTTTTGCCGTAGATCTTTATAGACGCGAATCGAAGAAAGTCACTCAACGTCCTTTTCTCGTCTATGATATATCGTCAATTCTCAATCCGTTGTTAAAATAAAAAATAAGCAGTTAGTGTTAAAAAACAAGAAAGAAAGAAAAAAGTATAAAAGCATAGAGTGTGTTTGCTAAACGTAACCTCTCTATTGTTATCTTATTAAGACGAAATCTTTCTCGTATTGTGACTTTCTCCTTCTATCTCCATTGTTTAGCAATAGTCGCGTATAATCAAAACATATCACAAAGTTATTTTATTCTGCACGAATCGCATGGCGAATGTATGTAAACTGTTAACACGAGAGGAAAAAAGTCATTTAAAATGAAAAAAAATGCACTATAGGAATAAAGAGATCGTACTTAATAATGCGAAATAATATGTAACAATATAAAACTTCGACTGTATATACAGTTGACGACATAAACAGCCGATAAATCGCGTGTCATTGACTTTTCTCACAATAGTAATATATACCTATATACATATAATACTTCTCGAATAGCAGTCGCCGATTTACTTTAAATTACAGTCTCATTTCTATTTCCACCACGCTAAAAAAAAGATCAGTTATAAAATTTAAAAAGAGAAGACTGTTCCAATTTTATAGCAGTCCTGAAGTTATTCATTCATTAGCTTTACCTCGCTTGCTAATTTAGTTTTTGTTTTTTCTTTTACTTTTAATTGATTCTCTTTTATTATACATATATTCGTCGCAATTAACCGTTTTTATGAAAAATTTATAAATTTATAGCTTATTGTAGGAAAATAAAAATTATTTAAATTCTAATTAATCGTCGTGCACCAGTCTCAAATGATAACTTTTATTCCGATAATATTGTACTATGCCGACCGCGCTGATGAAAAAATTCATAAACATAATATATAATAAATATTTGTCCTACGCTAAGTTCTATTCTTAGTTTTATGCAAAGAAACGCGACAAAGTTAATAGAATTACTGATATTCAAGTTTGGTCTTTTCTATACATACATGTTTTATCCAGTTTCCCAAATTTTTGAATATTCTGATACTCGGATTCGAGATTAATTTTGATTTTGAAAACTCAAATCGACAATATTTGCAATATTTATGCAATCTAGATAATGTTAAATTATCTTCGCGAAAAATTCGAAAGTTATCGAAATTTAACCAAATCTAGACATTGAATATCTTTTTTTAATACTGTTTTTTTTACTCGTCGTTATTATGGCGTTTCCCTGATATTTATGAAATATATAACGCATCTTCTAAACTTTTTCTCGATTTTCTTTAGCGCGGGCTAAGGCTGTGAATTCGAAAGATACCGGATGTACGGTCAACGATTCATTGTGACGTCGTAGTTTCGATTTCCCAAAGATATCCTGGGCTGTGCATCCTCTAGACTCTAGAAGTAGCAAAGAGCGCTTAGCAGCATAGCAAATCCGTGAAATTAGAAGCGTACGTTTAAGAAATATGTTCGCTTTGGGCGCTTTGGACCATACGTCGTCAATATCTTTATTGCTTCTTAAGTAAAATAGATGAATAAAAAATGGACCGACGCTCAAAGCGAACATATATTCCGAGAAATATGTGCCTTAATTTTAGTTTAAACTTATTTGACTGATAAACTCAAAGCGGGATCTATGCTGCGCGAGCGGAATTTTTTGTCTTAATATCAGGTGCTAATTAACTTTAACTTTAAATTGTAAATTAAGCTTAAATTATCGCAAATACATTGTGTTCACTCGTCGTCCGTGTTATACTTAATAAGTGTAATGTATTTTTTTAAATAAAATATAAAGTTTTGCAAGTAAAATAATATCATTTTTATTGTTTTAGCTTTTTTTTTTATTACTTTTCAACTGTGTATTGTGTGTAATAAGAATGTGTGTGTGTGCGTGTGCGTGCGTGTGTGTGTATGTGTGTGTGTGTGTGTGTGTGCGTGCGTGCGTGCGTGCGTGCGTGCGTGCGTGCGTGCGTGCGTGTGT
>QVNV01021138.1:0-27601 GCA_014825455.1 Pseudomyrmex pallidus | reverse complement strand
AAAATTTTGGTTCAAATCGACCTTTTAATTTACCTGAAATGTATGTATAATTTTATCGGATTAGTCGGTACAAGTTCCCAACCTAGTAGATGGTCGATATTTCGACCACCCCCGTCCTCTAAAGGTTAAGACAAAAAATGAAATTTGACATCCTTAACATGAAAAATATATTTTGACTTTCATCACTTTTTCCAAGTTCTTTGAAAAATTACCGATGAAAAATAAGACGGGGGGCGTTTCTTTCTCGAATCCGTTACTGTCTGCTCACCTCAGGTGACATCTTGCTCTCCCCCCCCTTCCCCCCGATTACCTGAGTTCCCTTCCTCTCTCTTCTCAACCTCCCGTTCCTCCTGTTTTCCAGCGCGAAGCACCAGCTGATTCCCAACTCCCCACTTCCGCGCGCTCTCGTAACGACGACGTCTTTTCTCGTCATTATAAAGGCGTCATCGTCAGTAGACGAGTCGACTCCATTGACAGCGGACACGTGAATCATCGGGTCGGTCGCCAATAATACGATATCAAGAGCTCGCGTCGGCAAATCGACAGTCTACTCGTGAATTCCGCGCAGTGAACGACGTTTGCCTCTCTATGAAACTGTTTTTCTCAACGCGGTGTTTGCGCACACAAATGTCACAGTCTTTTGCCAGCTAGGCATGATCTTTCTCATTCATCTCGATGTACTAAAAATTCGTTCCACGACGAATGTCAAAAATCACAAGATATTCGATTGTAAGTACGCAAAAAAAGAAAAGTGATAGTAAAATTTATCAATATATTGCGAAAATACGCACGGGTTTCGCACACTGTCTCGTGCCCGGTTACTTACGCGAAAGGAAAAGCAGGCAGGAACTCGCGAGATGAGAAGGAAAACGCGAGTGCACGTGCATTCTCGTTGCGTAAGAGCCCGTTTATGGTGTCGATCGCTCTACGTGACTTCCTCGTGGAAATGAACCGGACGTTTTGATTTCTTCCGGCCTCTTTTTTTTTTTGTTCATCGAGATGCAGTACAATGACCGAAATCTTTTACAACGCTCGTTGAAGCAGTCTAAAATATTGTAGTCAAAATAATCTCTGCGATAAGATAATCTACGATATAGTTTATACAAGACTCAAAAACAACGCGTGCCATAAAAGAATATTTTCTTAAGTCAGAAAAAGAAATAGAAAATCCCTCGAAATTGCACGTGCGGAATGTCGATCGAAAGTCGTCGCGACTGTAAATTACGAGTTCGTTCGAAGTGTACTTGGAAAAACGTCTGCTGTACGCACGCTTTTGCTCGCATCCCGGGAATTCTTTGTTCGCGTAAATAAGCCGACGTGTTTAAACAGATGTCGAGAGACGAATTATTGTTGCGCCAAGTATCGATAATAACGACGGTCCTCGCGAATCGCCAAGAGAGTTTTCTATTTTCGCGAACTATCTCTGTAATTTCTGACTTTTCAAAATGGTTTCTATTTTGAGAAAATGTGCTACGCGTATTAGTTCGTTTACTTGTGCGTTTCCGTTTTTCTCCACTTTTTTTTTTATTCAAAAAAAGTAGAAGACAATTTTTTTTGCTTTCTCTACATAATGTTATTCTCTCCGGAATTAGTCACGTATTACGTACGCGATCGAACACCGGAACTCGCTCGCGCGATAAGGTTTTTTTATCGGCACGATTACGCGCGATCTTTTCTCGCGCACACTGTGATAAAACTCGACTCCCATCTCATCTCGAAAGTTAAATCGAATCGGGCGGATTCCCGCGATCGTGTCTCGTTTGACAGACATTCCGAGAAATTTCGGATCGAACTGGGTTAAGTCGCGATAACACACGATCTATGGGGGCATCTTATCGATTCGTTCTCGCTCTGGTGTCAACAAATTGTAGCGTGATACGAGAGTTATTTTCGCGTCGAAGCGATGATATTCCAGTTATTCTCGTTTAATCTCGCGCGTGGGAAGCCCGTTCGATAATTCGCGTGTTAGGTCCTGCCAAGTATATGTATAGCGATTGGTGAATTGCCGATTGATTGAATTCTCTCTTGCACACACATTGGCGTTTGGAAGTCGCGCGATACTTTACGAGTACTTTATCTCGACGAATTTCTCGTGTAACTCATTCTATTATTTTTGGTCTCTTTTTTTGTTTTTGTTTATACTTTGTTTCACGCTTGGTTATACATCTTTTGTGTCAGGTGAATGATTCCGTGTGTCAGCGTGTCGATGTTACTATAAACGACATTAATTCAGACTCGACGAGAGTAAACATCAACACACAATATATCGTGTGTACGGCCGTGAGGAGTGTGAAAGCGTTGCCGCAAACTTGCCGGCTGTCCTGAGCGCTTCCGTGAGGAATACCATTAGTTGATTCATGAATGAGCGTCGACAGGGGACTGAATATGCTGCATAAGCATGGAAACAGGTCACACGGCGCCGTGTATAAGGGCAGAGGCGCTTTTTTGCAATCCGTAAGTTATCAAGAATTCATTTTTTATTTTTTTTTATTTTTTATACGCCGCGTTTAATTGTTATCTCATTCTATTTTCAACTCTCGATATTTTGCGTCTGTTTCTTTACTTATCTCTCAGAAAATTCAATGTGCGCATACACATTTTACTCTTCTAAATTTTTTTTATTTCTCATCAATCTCGAAATAAATTTAATTTCGATTGATTTATATATAGTTTCTTTTTCGCGTGGTGCGCAAAGTTCGTGCAATCTAATCACGACGTCACGCCGCGTCATTTACGCGGGTCACTAACGATGAGATTCGCACGCTTCGTAATATCTGTTGGTCGATCGGCGCCACGTCACGATCCGTTACAACGAACGAACGCGCGCGAGAGTAAAAGAGAGACGGGAAGAGAGAGCCACGTGTGACATCATCGTGCTAAAACGACAAACGATGTCACACACCCGCGATGTATCGACCTCTCTGGCGGTTTCGCTACGCAAGTAGGGATCCACCAACCGGCGCGGCCAACACGTGCGCGCACACGTGCACCCGCGCGATGACTAATCGTTGTTGATTGTTGTGATGACTGCCGAGTTTTCTCGCGGATTCCGCAGAATCGCAACTCGAATTCGGGAATTAAACGGAAATGTTCTCAAATTAAAGGCAGAAAAAATTGGAATTTAAAAAAAAAGAGACGATAAGATTGCGAGATGCGGGAAATTATGTGCCTGGTGCCATTTTTTGCGAAAAGTGCTGCGGTGTGTATAAATCAGTGTGTTACGAGCGGATGCTGGAAGTTTCTTCGTGATTATATCGAGATGACTCAATGCGAATACATACGTGTCATTGTGGCTTAATTGATGGAATTATAGAATATCTCGTGCTCGGATGAACGCAAACAGAAATGTGCGAGATTTTATGTCAGATTTTCTCGGCAGCATTTTATGCCGCGTTTGTAGGAGCTTAAAGATGATGAGCTTCAATTACATCGCAGTTTTCTGTCATATTTCATCCTCATTATTAAACAAACAAAAAATAGAAGCTTCGACACAGCGGCAAGCTCGAGAATGTATATTTTTGCGGATTTCGTAACGTGCATGGTTTAAAATTCGCGTTTCTCGGAGCGTCTCGGATGTCACGGCGACGTCGCGACGCTAAATAAATATTTCGCGAAAATCTCTCTCAAACGGGTCACTTCTCGGTAGTGAATCGCCTCCGAAATCGCTTCCATTTCCATTCTTCTCGGAACGATTTTCACAAGCCTTCCACTCTTTACGAATTGTTTTCTCGGAGACAAGATTCTTATGCAATCGAAATACATTGCATAAAATTCAAGTTAGAGATTTTTGGTACACAATATTTTGTCACGACGTTCTTCGAATTTTATTCCGTCTCAGGTGATTCAGTAATTTTTATTCAATCGTGCTATTATTTCGTTCTCGATACGAACTTACATATGCTTTGTGCGTTATTTTTCATATTTGTATCATCGCGTTATTACCTGTTGCGTGAGTTGCCGATAATAGTTGTGATTACAAACGCATTTAACGTGTTATCAGACGTGATTAGATCATGCAATATTTTCGCAACACGGAAATAAAGCCAGGTGTAATAAATATATGTGTGTATGTGCGTGTGGATATTTTTATTTTTAGCCGCGACGCATCTACATTCTCTAAAATTTCGTTATCGATATCGAGTGCTCGCGCGATCGAGAGATGTGTGTGTACATTCGTTTATTACTCCTTGCCGATTGTATCACCGGTATTTTAGTGGAATATATCAATTAATTAGTCATTCTGTGATTTGACTCATCGGGCTATCTAGAAAAGATTTTTTATTTGCATTGATCTCAAATCTCTCACCTATCAGTGATTGTATTCGTTCCAGATATTAAGAGGAATTGTGAAAGATAAGCGCCCGATCGCGCACACTCATGAAACATTGACAGTTTTCCTAAATTAGAGATTGCTAAATCATTTCTCGAAGATACTCTTCTTTGTAACGGCATGTGATCTATCTTTAGTATCTTTTATCTTCTTTAATATCTTCTGATTTTGAATCGTCTCTCTCGAATTATTATTTTTATCATTTTTCTATTTTTGGACGCGACGATATAAGAAGCTGTGCAATTTAATTTTGGTTTTGAAGAAGACGAAGGACACGATAAAAAACAAAAGACAGCTATTCCGATAAACTTTTTTTAAGTGCAGCAGCGAAGTAATAAATGTATATATTTTATTGCACACACATATGGCAAAACATATAATACGAGAAACAAATAAAATAAGTTCAGTAAAACAAAAAAAAACAAACTAACACGGTGAAAATATCGAATCTTTGCTCTACGCTTGAAGAATTAAAAACTCTCGTTCTTAAGACGACACGATGTCACGAAATGCGACCAGGAATTCTCAGTACACCAGCTGTTGGCCTCCTTTATGCCGCGCGGTAACCGGTAGAACGTGTGCGTGGAAACGCGCGTTCCTTCTTGCCGCGTCTCGACAGCACAAAGCGTCTTTGTTTCAAGCGGTACAAATGTACAACTTATCGCACGTTGTACATCGAGGAATTCGTCCAACCTTCAATAACGTGTAATATTCTCGAACTGATGACGATTCTGTTCTCGAAAATGAAATTGGCGCGAAACTCGTCTCGCTAAACTTGTTTCGGAGTACGAAGTTGCTTTGTTTGACGCGTTTGTTTTGTTTTTGGAAACGATGTGAGGGACATCATCTTCGATTTTCCTCAAAGAATTTTTATTAAACTTTCCACACGATATCAAACAACGGAATGCGAGAAAAAAACGCACGCGCGGAAGGTTAATCCGCTGTAAGGACGAATATTACCGGTTTTAAAAGCTATTTCACACTTGGATTGCGCTGCGAAGTGCAAATCGATAATTCATTAGTCAAACATTCGGTGTCTTTATCGCGTTATCAGGAGAATTTACGATTGCGGTTGACATTACGGTTCGTTTTTCTTTCGAGATATGACAGTTTCGTAAAACTGAAAGGTAGTTGTCAACGATACTTTATTATTTCAAGGATATTTGTTCGAGTTTACAAACTCCGTCGATTGTGGACGCAACTTTACTACACACGACACATCGTCGTCTTCGTATCATTTCTTTGTGTCTGGCGAGAACCGAGACGCCTACGGAGGACGATCTTCCCATTAACTGAGAAACGTACAACACTTATAACCATTCGTTTGGCAGTTCGAACGCACGTTACAAAAACAAAACATTCGGTAGTTAAATTGTGGATTTTATTTTTTAATTCCTCTCCGAGAGTTCTTCCTCTCGAGATCTTCGAACATCGGCGATCGCTCGCTAGTTTTCGGTCAATAAAAAGACCGGATCTCTCCCGTGGTACGAGAGCAATACCACGGCGCGTTCTAAATTGTTATTGCCGTCGCGGGCACAGGAAAAAGCCACTCGCGAACGCTATTTACGGCCGTTGTAAATCAACCGGCGCCGAAGAGCGCGTGCGGCCGCCGCGACGCGAAATGTTCGCCCGCGTTCGCGTTCGCAGCCTCTATCGAGAAAGAGAGACGAACACTCTTATGCGGTCTGCGTATTTATTCGACGTGCCTAAATAATATTTCAGAACCGTCACGCGCTCCGAAACCTCGAGAGAAGACCACTCGAAATTCCACTGTCGAAATCGAAGTCCCGATCTGGAACTGGGAGTCGCATTTTCGAGATAAGATCAAACTCTCAACGGCCATTTCAGGGCAACGTGAAATATTTGTTTGATAAATGTTCTTCAAATTGTTAACATTAATTAACAATCGCAGCAAGAGCACATCCGAGGACACCCGGTATACTTTCGCCAAAATTCCGAGACTACGAGTTTCCCTGCGCATCCCGCCGGACTGCATTCCGCTCTTTGTGTCCCTCTTTTCTCGCAGCAGACAGTGCCGAGGCTTCTTTTTCGCACCGATTTACGGCGGTCGGGTTAAAGAACAGTTTCCGTGAGGATATCCTGACGAAGTTGCTCGGACGTGATTATTTGTATACCCCCGAGCAGATAAGGAGAATGAGTTTCTTTGTGCGCTCGCCGCGTCGGCTCGATGATGTATTTTTGTTTTTTTTGTACGAAATAATTATTGCATACAACTTTTATCTTTGAACGTAATGTCACAATATTTATGTGACAATCTTCTTTGTATAGAAAACAATGTCTTAATTATTTCAAACATTATTTCTCAATTTATTTATCGCGCGCAAAGAAATGTCTATTTATTTTTGAAACCTGTTGTTATTCCTCTAAAAAAGATTGAAACAATTGTTATTTCTCTAAAAGATCGTTGTTTCGCAAAGTCGTGCTTGTGGCGATGAATGAAAGGCGAAACGTGGAAAAGTGAGTGATGAAGCATCAAGTTTCGCGGCGATTCTCGCGGATTACACTCTCGTAAACTTTCTACCGCAAGTAGAAGACTCGCTGCAAAGCACATTGGCACTTTTAACCGGAGCGTGAAACTGGGGAGAGGGGGAGAAAAGACGAGGTTCTCTTATGCAACGCTGACAAAAAAAAACCTCGTCTCTTTGCCACTGTCGTAAGGAGATCGAAAAATCGATTGTTTTTACGAAAAGCTTTCCGGAATCGCGTCGTTATCATCGCTTTTTATCGTGATTTCTTTGAAACCCATTTCTCATGTACACAGATCGAATCGTTTTATTTAAGAAAGAAATTAAATTAATTGCGTCTGTATTTTTATTCTTTTTTTCTTACTTAACTTTTTTTCTTTCATGTTATCATCTTTCCACCTATTTGAAAAATTGTTTAGTAACGTCTCTCAAACATAAATTGTTCACTTTTGGAACACGTTTACACGGAAAACAGATCAAAAACTCCAGCGAACTTGCCGCGCTTATCATTTAAATCCCCGAGTCCCTTTAACTTCGAGACGCGATCACGTGCGCTACTCGCAAGAGTCGTGAGAATCGCAAGTCGCGCGGCGGCGGCGGCGGCGGCGGCGGCATCGCGCGCGTCACGTGATCCGGTGTCACGTGACACGCGTGTCGCGTCGCACGCGCGGTAGCGCCGCTCGTCAGTGCGATCGCGACCGGCGCGCGCGATGCCTATCGATATGTTGGGGCTGTTTCGCCGCTTTTTGTGCCAGCCGCCGCCGCCGGCACGCGTGATGCGACGTACTATCCGTTCGCGCGACCTCGGCTCTTCTTCCTCCGTCGACTCGTGAAGCGGTTGCAATCCACGGTTTGTTGTCCACGGAATCATCTTCCAGCGCTCGCCGCCGATCGTCATCCGATCTGTTGTTTGCCGCCGGCGACTTGGGACTACGTGGCGGTTGTCAGACGCCGAGTGTCACTTGGGTGCGCATCTTTTTTTTTTTTTATTTCTTTCCTTGTTCGTTATGCGACGGAAGATTAGTTATCGCTTCAGGAAAATTAAAACGGCTCGAAAATAATCGGAATTTTTCAATTGTTTTGCAAAATTCGGCGCTAGAGAATGTTCGAGAGAACCATCATCGGTTCTCTCCTCGCGCGCGTGCTTGATGCGTGAATCCTGAAGTGACCACATGCCGCGCTATCGAAGAGAGAGCAATGCGATATCAGTTGATCGCGCGAACCGTCCCCGTTTCTCTCACTTCGATAGCGCACCACTGTACCGCCGTCGGCTCTGTCTTTGTCTCTGTACGCGGATTCCGCGAATGCAGCTTCCGCTTCCCGGAAGAATTGCGTGAAAAATTAACTTGATTTAGCATATATTCATCATGTCTCTACATATTTTTATACATAAAAATGTGTCTGCTATAACAATCTCACGGGCTAGACGCGCGTCGTTTAATTTTAAATTCATGTTTGCGAGAATTTTTCCGATCAAGCGAGCATTGCACGGCAATTATCTGAAATAATGCCGAATATATATTGCGTCTTATGTGCATGTCGCGCGCGTTTCACGCCTATGCAAATCCTGCGGAATTATCGAAAGAACGCATGCATGGAATGCAACGTATCGCCCATCCACGCACGTCTCGCGATAGTTGCACTTGTCCCGATTATGTAGCTCGCGTTGAAACGAGCTCGACATTTGCAACACAATAACTGTGGCGGCGCAAGGTGTACATTTTGACGCGTTTGAAAATTTTCCTCGCGCTGAAACGCTGGAAGATGCGTTTCGAATGCGGTATAAGCGCATTTTATTTTTAATCTGAAATTAAAGCAATTCCAAGTAAAATAGTAACGTAGCTAATGAGTAAAATTAGTTACATGTTAAATATACGCTCGGAGAATATTTTCACGTTCTTAAAAATATACTTAAGTTACACATTCAAAATGTTGTTTTTGGCGACTGTAATTGTTTGCGTTATGAAATTATGTTTGCGCATGTTATGAAATTATGTTTGCAATGTAACACAAGCGCGTTTGAAAAGTTTAGACTTGTAACGTCTTATCAGAGATCTTGAATCGCAATTATCTTTTTCTTAAAAAGAAAATTGATCAAGTTATTTTATTCGAAAATTGCAAATATGCATTTTCTTTTTCTTTCACTATTTGTCTCTCTGAAAATTGCGAAATCAGAAAGCTCTCGATCACCTCAGAAATCGGAGCGTTTGATTGCGAGATCCGGGTTCGAGATCGCGAGGTTTCTCTCGGACGAAGTTTTTCATATTACAAACTAACGCGCGTGGGCACGGAGCTGCAGCATATTATTTTGCTCGTTTGCGAGAACGCGACGCAGTAGCGCAGTATATCGCAGTATATGCGCAAGATCGGCGCGAGCTCTTCGCGCTTCAAGATCGGTCTGCTCTCTTCTCTTGCCAAAGTCACGCTGCCAATCACTTCCTCGGGCCTATTATTAGGCCCTGCGGTGTCGGCAAATTCCTGCGACGACGACGCGCCAGTTTAATTACCGCTCGATCGTACAAGGAATAAAATACTCGTTAGCACACGGTTATTAAAACATAACATTCGAATTGTAACACAACGAAATTCGATTGTTGTTTCAAGATTCAGCAACGTGAGAGTAAATATACATTTTATTTCTTGAAAATAAAAATGCAAAAAGACGTTAGAAATTTGCCATTAATTTTTTTACAGTAAATTTCTATTATTTTGACTTTGATGAAACGCGTTTGGAAATGAGATTATTCAACGACGCGTCGACGCTTGTTGCAGATGTCGGAGTTCCCAGTGGACACAGCCGAAAACGGAGACATGCATACCGTCATGGAGAACTTTCAGAAGAAAAACAATCTGGTGACCGGCAGAACGCATCACGTCACTCATCATCCGCAGGTCACCACCACATCGTCGCAGGTAATTATTTGTGACGACGTTTCTTCCTCTTCTCGTTCCCTTCCTTTGCTCGCAAATATTTGCGCATACTTTTCGAACGCTGCAAGACGCTGTCACGAATGACTCTTTGAACACGAGGAGAAGAGAAGACTCGTCACTTGTATTTCTGCGGGAGTCGGATACCATCACTTTGCACGTTCCTTTGTACAGTTTTTCCGCCAATTGACACGCGCATGGAGTTTTTACTCGATGACAAGATGATTTTTACACGCGCCAGTTTTGCGAATCAAACTGAAAGTTGCATATCGCAATTATGCAATTTTACATTTTGTTTTTGTTTTTATTCAGTAATTAATTTTTTATCGAGTTTCTCTTATCAAATTATATACGCTCTAAAAAAAACAGAAGAGAACGAACGCAGTCGGAGATTAGCGTTGGTATTTTCGCACACTTCGCGTTACTTGTGCATATTCAGCAGAAGCGAGTCGCGAGCGATATGTGTGTTACGATATTTATTCAAGTGTTACCGCTTCAGGGAAAACGTGATTATTACCTTTTTCGCGATTCGAGGATTACGCGGTCTACAATCTCGTCGCTAAACTAATTCTGCGTCAGCTACAGCGATCAGAGGTGCCGCGCGTCGCCTCCGACGCCCACACCTGAGACGAATTTCCCGAGAAAGCGAGTGTACGGAAACTTGGAATTATTCACCCGTCGCGATTCCATCACGACTGTCTGTTAAAAGCGCCGAAAATAAGCCGTCATCGCCGGCTTACAAATCGGCCAATTCGGCACGAAATTGATGAAATTGCAATTGCCGAAGTTACGTCTTCGAAAATTTTCGCTAAACGTCAGTTCTCTTCAAGTCTCGTTTGAACACCGACGACGACGCACAGTTTAAAATGTGATACACGCCTTTGACGTCAAAATGATTTTCGTCCTACGACGTGACACCGCTCCATTGTCTGTTCATCCGCGATCGTCGTGCAATCAGAAACGATCGCTCGAGTCAACACAAGTATTTTACGCAACATGATCTCGCCCACGTGTGTTTTTTTTTCTCTTTTTCCATCGGAGTCCGGCGCGAACTCGCGGTGAACCTTGGTTACACTGCGTCGCGCCTGGTTTCAAGGTCCCTCCTCTCGCTTCCCAAGAGAACGTTGCCTCTTTCTAAATTTACCGAGCCCTTTTCTTATTCCAGGCTTTTTGGCCGAGTCATCGCGCGTCGTCTCGTAATGACTGTTGGCCCGCGGCCAGCGGTGTTACATTCACTCGAACGCCTGTTTACATTCTTATCCGTTCGCTTTCTCGAAGAATTATTATAATCCGATTTGCTAAAAAGGAACGAGCATTATCTAATTTTATGACGTGACACACGTGCGAGTCTACGTGACGTGACTGTTTCTCTCGCGGATGAAATTAAAAATACGAAGTATTGCACAATTTGTGTTAATATTTATCGATCGCGACGGAACTCGAGTTGATGACTACGTGACTGTGCTAAGCTTTTATGTAGCGTTCAAAATGCAAAAGTTGAAGCGACAGAGATAGATACAGAATAAGGGGGCGAGAACGGGATGAGTCAGTCAGTCTTTCGCGGATCTTAAATAGAACGAAAACGGCTTTTGACTCGGCAGATGCTGACGACGAATCAGAGCCAACATCAGAGTAGCAGCACCAGCACCAGCAGTAGCACGAGCAGCACGAGCAGCCGAGTGGCCAAATCCTCGCAGAGGATTCTCACCTCGTCCTCGTCGAGTGAGATGAAAGCGAGCTCCATGAAGAGCGATCTGACGGAACTCAAGCGCGGCATCTCCGAGATGAAGAACATCTCGACCAACTTCTCGCAGCGACTGCGCAGCAGCATGGAAAATCTCGTCGACAGGTTGGTATTTCAGACGTTACGCTTTTTGACAGCAAATCTTTCTGCATTTAATCTTTTAGAGAACAGTAAATAAAAGCGGATCTCTCGTCGGATGCTCGTTCGCGGTGTTTCGAAAACGGTTGTTCGAGTGCGAAACTCGCGTTTCGAGTGAGAAGCGTTTATCGAAAACACGTGACATATGAGCGTTTTTCTCAACGATTTCGTGAGCTTTTCTCACAGAAGCGATCGAAGTGTGTTTAAAGTACTTTTGACGTAGTTTTTTTTCTAAATTTTCTATATATTTGCATGCGCACATGATGTACACGTCGTTTGCGATGCGCGAAAAACATTACCGATCTAATTTTCTGTGAATACTTGAACGTTTAAATAAATTCGATGACATCAGCTGTGTCAGCGCGCGGTAATTCGAAGACCCGTTGACTTCATCTTCAAAATTCGGAAGTTTCTCATTTTCAACTACATAATCCAAAAGTTATTAGAAGCTCGGTGATTCACTTCCTTCGTTTTCTTTTCTTTTTTTTTTTTTCAAACACGTGTTCAGAGACTTCGTAACTACACAAAGAGTTACTTGCGTAACTTTAAAAGCTCCGGGAGTCGGTGAACATTTGTATACATAACAATTCTCTGTTTCGCACTATTTTCGAGACGGTTTCGGATTATTTTTAACATATTGCTCAGATGTCGCGCGTTTTACGTATGAAATGCGAAATAATCTCACAATTATGTCACAGCGAAAAATAAACAAAGTATTGCTAGAAAACCGACGGTGCCATGTCTCTTTCTCGCGATTTAACATCGAAGTAAATTCAAATATTCGCTTTATTGCGCTCGATTCAATTTCTTTGCGTCGTTTTTGCCAATTTTTCTCTCTCGCAAAATCTTTTTTTTTTTTTTTCATGTCGCAGAGACAGCAATGGACCGGAAGAGACCGATCTCACAGAACCGCTTGTGACATTTCCGGACTCGGACTCGCCGCCACCTGTCACCGACGCTGTCACACTGACAGGCGGTTCCCCGTCTCAATTGAGTTCTCTGAATTCTTTGAACAATCTTCATCACGGCATAAGCCCACCGATAAACATACCGAACATAGCAAATTTACCCGCCGGTCAGGAAACCATGAAATTCGAACAGAAGAAGATGACGAGCGCTTCCAAAACGAAGGTAATTTTTTTCCCGTGCTCGATATTCCTCGAGAATTTATTTCTCTATCAATAGTTTCTTGTACATAATCCGTAATGCAATATAATGATTAAAATAAAATCGTGTTCTATTTGTGAAGCAACTAAACGATGCGATAATAGCAAAAATTAAATTGATTTTGCTATCGATGTTTGCCTTTAATATATGAACTAGCGCGTATGTTTAAAAATATATTTGATAAAAATAGAACGAATATAACTTGAGTTCTGATTTGCCGCGAGCGCACGTCACTTTCGATAGACGTTACAATCGCTCGTCGACGATGTTAGACACGCAGCGGATGTTTGGCCACCAAGGTGCGGCTTCCTCCAGGTAGTCTAGGTCAAGGACTGTCTATTCGCAACTATCGCGCGTAGGAAAAAACGTTGGATTCAAAGTAGAACACACGGATTGTATAAGATGAAACTCTGGTTTACTGATTTTTCTTCTTCTAATTACCGATTCTTCGTTTATTCAGGTCGTTACGGATGGATTTAGCGCCGAGAAAGCGACGGCGAACAGCGCCGAGATGAGAGCCCTGCAAACGGGCGACGTCTCGTACAAGGAGGAGAGCGCCGCGACGGCGGCGAGAGCGCGCGTCGAGCTCGACGGCGTCTCGGCGGAAAAGAGCATCGCTGCCGCGAGGGTGAGTAACGTTCGTGTTATTAAAAATAACTTCGCGTAAAATAAAACGCAAAACCTGTAAACACACTTTGAACTTTGCACGGCAGTTGCGAAAAAAAATTAAAGCTCTCTTCGCGAGTTTTACTGCCGCGGTGTAAACACATGAGAAGTCACGTGAAATCGTCCTCGAGCTTCGTAATTAAAGACACGCGCGTTTGTAGAAGTGCTTTGAATTAAAAATTACGGCGTGAGTGAAAAAAACAAAGAAGAGATTTCTCAAGGTTCTTCTCGGTGTCGTCTTTTGAGACGTCTGTTTTCTCTTTCTCTCTCTCGTAGCCTGACCTTTCTCGTTCGGAAGACAAAAGGATCGAGAAGAAGGCTCTGGTGGGTGCGGCTCGAATAATTTGGCACGAAGCGGCGTGCAGAAACTCGCGAGTTAAGGCACTATTGAGGGGGTCGTTGACACGCGCGTACGTTGCGTTTTCCTCAGGTGTGTTGTGTCGCGTGTCTCGCTGAAATGAAAACCGTCCGTTGTTGTAATGTCGTAAATACACCGGACGAGAAATATTTCACTCGATATTTCTGATATCACGACAGATTTTTAACGAAAATACAACGTGAGAAAAATTAAAAAATCTCGTAGATAGAAAGAAGTGATGTTAAATGTCGAGAATTCAACATAAAAAAATATATTAAACGCAGACACGAATAAAAGTATTAAAAAATCGCGTCAGAATCGGTCGAATTTCGCTTGAAATGAATTCTCGTGGAATACCACAGCTTCGCCTTTTAGAAACCGTCGTGTTTTTGTGTGTGTGTGTGCGCATCCAATAGCTACCGCAAATCTCGACCTTGACTATCGGCCAAGGCGTTGATTTCGCAAAAGAGACGCGAGGTATACGCACAATCGCGACAGGCGGAAAGTTTCGGAGAGTAGCCCTCGTGTGTAGGTAATCGTGAGACATCGTGTCGCTCTCGGCATCGAGATGAGGAGTGTTGGTCTGGCTCGCGTTCAAAAATCCGTATGCTGCTGACTCAAAAGTCACGTAGTAGCCGACCTAGCTGAATTCGACTAAATTTAGACAACGACACGCCGCGTCGGACGTAAATAAATCACGAAACGAAAACTGCCACTCCGCTACACGCGATTCGGGTCACCCGCTAGAAATCGAGCCAGCTTCGTTCCGAATCTGATGATTAATCTCACGAAGATCCGTTATCCAATTTCTCTTACAAAGCAGAAATGTAAAAAGTGAAATAATATAGTAATAAAAAAAAAACTTACGGAGATGTCTCGTAAAACTAAAATCTTAAGCGCTTTTATTTACCCAGTCTGTTAAAACGGCATAATAAAATGATAAACTATTTAAGCGTAAAGTATTATCGCATAAAAAAAATGTGTAAGTCATCGAACATGTCTATAGTCCATCCATTATTCCAGTCTCTTATCACAGAGACAGAAAAATATTTTATCTACAACATTTTAATCTGCAAAGTGCTGCGCTTTGCATTAATTTAACTTGATTACAAAAATGAATAATCTTTCGAACGCGGAATCTAATCTTTTCTCTCTTGATGGCATCTTTGCGTGACTCGCGCGTAGGTTTACTCGCGACAAAAAGAGCCTCCCGACTAGTGCGGACGGAAGATAAATTGTCGTGTTTCCTGGGACGCGGGAAAAGATGCGTGTCCGACTCGAAAAACCGTGCCGGGACGATTGCGTGCCATATTTTGTTCGTGGGTGTGTTCGGCCATTACAATTTTTTTTTCTCCACGAGCACATGCCAGGCTATCCTTGACCCCACGTGTCGGCCTTGTGACGCGCGTATGAAATGATTGTCAGCACATATGCAATTTTGTTGCGGATCATTTTCCGTCCAATTTGCGAAATCGGCACGAGTTTATTGTATAAACGACCGAAATGTTTGTCGCACAAGCATCGTTTACGAAGTAAAATTTCAAAGTCCATTGCGCGTGATTTGGTTTTTTTTGTTTTAATCAGACGCTCGCTCGATTAATGACGAACTGCACAGTTCAATATATATCTTATCTTCGCGGCAATCGCAACTTACAAGCTCCTCCAACAGATGTCACTAGACTTAAGTAAAGAACAACAAGATCTTCAATAGCTTGTTAACACAAAATATATCAGATGGGTTTTAAAAGCTGCTTGTCATAAATATTTACCTAGAACTTTAAGCTATCTATTTATTTTATTTTAAAATTCTTTCTTATTTATGTCCCACACTATTAAGAAACCAACAAACTGTCCAAAATATTTCTTTTTTTTTTTTAAGACAAAGAATATTTTAAATGCTTTGTTAACATTTCTTTCGAGCTATTTTGTCCTACTTTTCTGCTTCTCTATTACGAAGAAACTTCGTTTCCATGGTGAATGGTAATAGTCACGGGGATGGCCGAGTGCGAAAGTAAGTCGTCGCAACCCCCGGGTCGATATTCCCGCATAGTGGCAGTTTGTTCGCAACGTTTCTCGTTGGCGGTCGCTTGGTGGTCGGTGGTCGGTCGACTTTTCTTGGTTGCATGCCGCCGTTGCATGGGACAACAATTGTCCAGGTTATTGGCGCGGGGCTTCTTCCAAAATGCGAGGCCTCCTAGGGATACGATACCGTATCGTCGTTCTCAAATCTCGGATGAAAGTGTCTCGCAAACGGTACGACGATTTCGGCCAGCGAAATCGAATTGTTCTGAGTTTGAAAAGACGCACAAAAAACCAATTGATCAGTTTGCATTATTTTTCTCTTGCCACAACTTAAAAAGAAAAATAATGAGAACTGTCACAATTTGTGTATATATTTGATCGCTTTGTGTCTCCTCCTGGACTTGCGAACATTCGGTAGAAAGAGAATAATATTTTTCTTTCGAGACCGTCGTCGTGTGCGGTTCGGCGAAGGTGTGAAAATAGAATCGTGCGTTTTGTCGTCAGACTCGTTTGTTTGGTTCGCCGTTCATTCAGCGCCGCGACGTGACGCGATGCTGCGTGAGATCATCGTTCAGATTTTGGTGGAAAAGCCGGAAAACTTGCCAAAAGATGACGACGAGGAAATTTTACGAATTTTACCGAGTGTCGCCGATATCTCTTTCTGTCGTGTCGTAGAACCGAAATAGAGCGAATGGATTGCTTCTGGTTAAATTGGCCAACCGAGTGACACTCTGTCGGGCGCTTTCAAGGTCGCGAACAAAGATGATCGTTGGTCGTATTGACCGATAAAAAACGCTACGACGATAAGCGTTCAATAGAATACAAATCGATAAGCAATTTACGCAGACTGGAAAACACAAGATTACAGTTAAGCAAATTTATTCTCGATATCGATTTTATGAAGAGAGTCTGAAATTTTTTTTTTTTTTTTTTTTTTTTTTTTTTTTAATAAACTCTAGAGAGTTTACATCACAAATCGCTAACGAGATCGCGAAAATCCTGCCAAGAGCGCAAGTGTGAAAGTTTTAGAATGTGCGTTTGATTCGCACAACAACACCTGACGCTTTTGATGTTGTCCGCGGGTGTGAAATCGAAACGAACGACGAGTCATTCGCGTTGAGTGATTCGCTCTCGCGACTATTTCTAGACTGGTCGAAAAATAGTAGCAACGGGTACGAGACCCGTGCCGTTAAAAAGCCGATTACGTGATTGACGCTCGGAATGCATTTCTCTCTCTTCCTATTTCTCTCTCTCGTCTTCCTCTACCTCGTCGCATCTTACGCACGGTGGGCGTAACGAAATTAAACTCTCGCGGGGTAGTGAATCGCGTCTAAACGCGAGTTGAGATTAGTTTGCGCCGCGCTACCATCACGCTCGCGCAACTAAAGTGTGATCTACGACTCTCGTGTTCGTTGCCAATCGAAAACCACATCGTTTATCTCATTGTTATGATTGTTAGTACAGAAAACATAATTTTAATTTAACAAGTGAGAATATTTGTTTACGTTAACCAGAGAATTAAAATTAATATTATATAGACAAGTAGAATTGGAAATAAGAAACGAACTTAATAAGAATTCGACATTTTTCTGTAATTTATATAATGAAGACGAATGCGTTGAACTATATATATATATATATACATGCTGTATTTTTGTGTCAAGTTATTTTCAAGTTTTTTTCTTTCAATTTTTATAATTGAGAAAAGAATAATCATTGATTCTGCGTTTAAAGTGTGATGTGAGTTTCGATTGAAATATGAGCGCGCCGTGGCCGATACATCGTGGTGTGTTGCCTCGAAAACATTTCGAACATTCGCGAATGGTAAGTTTACTCTCAAACTTGTGCTCGTCGTTGACTCAAACGTTCGTGAAAATATCCGGTGGCAAGTCACAGTCTCAAAACCACGCACTATCGTTTAAACATAAAGCAGAAAAGGTGGCGATTGAGTTTTGATACTTGAGTGAAAAGTCTCAACATTCGCTCACGTCAAAATAATGTGAAGACTCAAATTTGGAAGAAGAGAAAATGAAAATTGCATTTGACAAAGTTCATCGACTGCAGTCGGACGATTTTCATGACTATATACGCGCGAGATGTGAACGTTCTCTTTCGCGCCGGTTGATTGTAACGTCGATCGTTTGTTCGTGTCATCGCGACGTCACGAATTAGCAAAGCGAGGCGACAGAGTCGTCGACGGATCAAACTTTAATAACAGTCGCGTAACAGGCGTCTCTGTGACGACACGCGCTCGAATTATATTTAGAAGAATACGTCAAGAGAGCGTGTGTGACGACGAGAGGAGAGGAGAGAGAAGAAGAGGAAGAGGAGAGAGATATTCGAGACGCGAGATCAACGAGCTTTTCACAATGCGGATCATTGTGTCGCGAAGTCTCGCGGGGAAAAGTACGAGCCTGTGTCGTCTGTTGTACGCTGATACGTGAGAAAGTGCCGGCGATAGCGATAAGAACCCGCGACGTGTACCCGCGAGATATCATAGTAATTGGCATTTAATTCTATTTGTCGCAATCCCGGTCGCGCGCGCTTATCTCCGTCAGTAATCTCGATTGATCATCCGTTAATCAACGGTTGAACATTGTAATTATTTAAAATTATTCTTTTTTTTCCTCTCCCTTTCTTCTTACGTAAAACAGTGATAGTAACAAAAGTGTTTTAAATGATGTTCAATTGAACAATTTGTTGAGTGCGCGATATCGTTTGCTCGCACGCGACATTTCGATCGTCGTTCAATCGCGACACAACTGCGGGAGAAGATTTAACAAACGATCCGCGCGTATCTCGTTTTATTGATCGCTAAGCGCGTGTTGTGGCAGAGCGTGTGTCGGACCGTTGAAAAAAAAAATCGAATCATCTCAGTGCGACGCGGGATGTTGTTGTGCGCTCTCGCTAAATTAGCGAGCGCGCCATAAGTGGACCTTCGATAACACGCGCTAATTCCTTGCAACGCGTTCGCCACAACAGAGTGTCACTACCGAATGTGTCTGTGACGTAACGATCGGATTTGAGAGGACAAGCTCTTATGGAAATTAGGATGATTAAAATATTGGAAGAATCTTCCATCGAAAGGAATTCGTTTTAGATGAGAGAAAAATATTCGCCTGCTATAATAGATAACAATTACTGTGGTGCAATAGATATTTTAACTTATCAGCGCAAACGTCGTGAGTGTAGTACAGTGATAAAGCGATTCTTCATGAATCACGAAATGATTATGTCGTTTTTTTTTTTTTTTTTTTTTAGAAAACATAAAAGCTGATATAAAATTTCTTGCGTTTGTTACAATTATCTGAACTTCAAGAAAAAGTTTAAATAAGAGAAATATCGTATACGTTGAGGCGTTGCGAAGTTCATATGTCGCCTTTCTTTTGCAGGAACAGAGAAGCTTGAAAGCTGGCGATCTGTCACATCAGGAGAGCAACAACGTGGCGGCGTCCACCATGAAACTTCAAAGCGATTCGTTCACTTCCGAGAAGGTACGAAAGTTCAATTCTCTTTTTTTTCTCTCTCTCTCTCTCTCATTTTATTTCACCGCAAAGACGATTTCGTCGCAACCCATGTTGCTTCGCGGAAAAACACAAAGTGTTGTTTTACACTCGGTACGCACATTCGCGCTTCTGGCGTACCGTCAAGGAGAGAATGCGCATTAAAATCCACCGGATTTTCCTGACAGCCCAAATCGTAAATCGTCATTCTTAACGATGATGTGGAGAACGCAGCCGCCGGTGGCCGGTGCTCTGTATTTTGAGCACGCGAGAATTACGTCGGCGTTTAGCGCGTTTCTATATATCCGCGATGCAACGGGCGGTGATTTAAACGCCGGCGAACTCGCGGTCCGACCGCAGTCGAAAAAGCGAACTCACGCGAGACATTCGCGTGACGCGAAAAACGCGATCGCAATCTGGAAAATCGCGATGATGTTCAGAAAGTGCAGTCTCGACTCGCGAATGGTACAAAAAAAAAAAAAAAAAAAAAAAAAAAAAAAAAACAAATATTTTTTTTTACTTTTTTCTGTTTGTTTGTTGCAACACACGTGTGTATAACCCGCATATTACTCTCGAGAAAAGTCTCTCGACCACTCGACTCGGAAGTTAGTTTTCAACGAATATCGAAGATATTTTTGTACTTTGCAGAAAGCGATGGCGGCGCAGCAGCAACGACAAACTGTCACGTCGAGCGGCATCTTCAATCACGAAAAACACATGGCGTCGAGTTCGCAATCGAGCATCACGATCGCGTCCAAGTCGGGCGTGAGCTCATCCAAGTCGTCGATGATCAGCGCAGCGAGCGCGGTTAATCAACTGATGAACGGCATGCGACCGCCAACGGCCGAGGACGAGCTGCTGTCCTTGCCACTGGACGATTTGGACCTTCTGTGCTCCAAGTCAAATCCGCAGGATGTGGACTGCGCGATCTCCAAGTATTGCAACCTGTTGGACAGCTTCGTGGAACGGTTGAAGGCGAGCGCGGACAGCGGGAAGAGCGGCACCAAAGCGCCGCAGCTGCTGAACAGAGTGAACGAAATCATCCGAAAGGCCTGGGCGGTACCGACGCATGGCCACGAACTGGGTTACACTTTGTGCAACACCCTGAGAACGCTCGGTGGTCTTGATCTACTGATGTCAAACTGCGTTGCGAACAATCACGAGCTGCAATTCTCGTCGGCCAGACTACTGGAGCAATGTCTGACAACGGAAAACCGCGCCCACGTGGTTGAAAACGGCCTGGAGAAGGTCGTGAACGTTGCGTGCGTGTGCACAAAGAACGCCAACTCAGTGGATCACTCACGCGTCGGTACTGGCATCCTCGAGCATCTGTTCAAACACAGCGAAGGCACGTGCAGCGACGTGATCAGGCTGGGTGGCTTGGACGCGGTACTGTTCGAGTGTCGGAAGAACGACGTGGAGACGCTGAGACACTGCGCTGGAGCGCTCGCGAACTTGTCGCTGTACGGCGGCGCCGAGAATCAGGAAGCTATGATCAAACGTAAGGTACCGATGTGGCTCTTTCCGTTGGCCTTTCACAATGACGACAATATCAAGTACTACGCCTGTCTGGCGATCGCCGTGCTGGTTGCCAACAAGGAGATCGAAGCTGCGGTTCTCAAATCCGGTACGCTCGACCTCGTCGAACCGTTTGTTACGTCACACAACCCTTACGAGTTCGCCAAGTCCAATCTCGCGCACGCTCACGGTCAAAGTAAGAATTGGCTGGAGAGATTGGTACCCGTGCTGAGTTCGAAGCGAGAGGAGGCCCGCAATCTCGCGGCCTTCCACTTCTGCATGGAGGCTGGCATCAAGAAGCGACAGGGCAACACCGAGATCTTCCGGACGATCGGCGCTATTGAACCGCTGAAGAAAGTCGCCAGTTGTCCAAACGCGATTGCGTCCAAGTATGCGGCCCAAGCATTGAGATTGATCGGTGAAGAAATTCCGCACAAACTCAGCCAACAGGTACCTTTGTGGTCCACTGAGGATGTTCGAGAATGGGTGAAGCAGATCGGTTTCGCCGAGGTCGCTCCGAACTTCGTTGAGAGCCGAGTGGATGGCGATCTCTTACTGCAGCTAACGGAGGAGAATTTGCGCGAGGACATTGGCCTGACAAACGGCATCATGCGACGCAGGTTTGCCCGCGAACTGCAGAACCTGAAGAAGATGGCCGATTATAGCAGCCGCGACACTGGCAACCTCAACAGCTTCCTGCAGTCCATCGGCCAGGAATTTTCGATCTATACATACAGCATGTTAAACGCCGGTGTAGACAAAGACTCGATACGCAATCTGTCGGAAGATCAGCTGCTGACCGAGTGCGGCATCACTAACAGTATCCACCGGCTCAGGATACTCGACGCTATCAAGAACATGCAACACAATCAGTTCAGTTCGTGCGAGGAATCGCTTGACAAGTCGCTCGATGTGTTCGTCAGTTATCGCAGATCGAATGGCTCACAACTGGCAAGTTTATTGAAGGTGCACCTGCAGCTACGCGGTTTTTCAGTGTTCATCGATGTCGAGAGACTCGAGGCTGGCAAGTTCGACAACAATCTGTTACAGAGCATCAGACAAGCTAAACATTTCCTTCTTGTGCTAACTCCCCAGGCTTTGGAGAGATGTATACAGGACAGCGAGTGTAAAGACTGGGTTCATAGAGTAAGTTCAAAAATCCTATTTATTCGCACAATTGCTAGATCTTAAGAAATATTTTATTCAATTCAAGTAAAAACTACTGAAAAATTATGAGATTTTTTTGCTTGCGTTTTATTAGTTAAACCGCGTTAAAAGTCGCATATTTCACTTCGAGCCGTCGATTGTACTTACAGGAGATTGTCGCCGCGTTGCAATCGCAGTGTAACATCATCCCGATAATTGACAACTTCCAATGGCCGGAGCCTGAAGAACTTCCCGAAGATATGCGCGCGGTGTGTCACTTCAACGGTGTCCGCTGGATTCACGACTATCAAGATGCCTGCGTAGACAAATTAGAAAGGTAAATCAATCAAGTGTTAAATTAAGCTTGTTTTATAATTAAAAAATTATGACAGATAGCAACTAACCTTTTAAAACGGTTTTATTTAATTACGTTATTCTAAAAATGTTGTATTTTTTCCGAAGATATTTGTAACTTAAATTTTCGTCTTTCGTTTCTTGAAATTCGTAAAGGTTTATGCGAGGCGAGATACCTGTAAGATCTGAGCTCTCTGGCGGAATCCCGCGCAGCATGGCGCCCAAGGACGTGACCCAACCGAGCACACCTGCCAGCACGAACGTACGACAGCCGCCCAACTATCAGCGGATGCACAGCAACGAAAGTAGGGGCAGCGACAAGGATTCTACAGGCGGGCGAGACTGACTAGATGGCCCGCCCACAGCCATATCGAGCAGGTAGTTATCCCTGTTGTAATTTAGCACAGCTCTAATATTGATTTGACGACCGAATCGATTCGTTAACGTCGAGGAAAAAGTCTAACGTGTAGAATTCATTAACTCTTTAGGGTATCAAGATCCTGATTTTGTTGATGAGCTAACGAGATGAGAAATTATAATATTAGGACTATATTTATAAAAGAGCCCTTGTGATTTATTAACTTGAGTTCCTAACAAGTAATTGGACTCTTACCAGTCGTTAACGAGTCGATTTACAATTTGATTTTGAAGCGAGCTCCACTAATTTAACATCAATTTTTGTTTTCACGCAGCCAAGATTGCGAATCGCTCAATGACAATCACGACTAGGTCAGTCAGCGATACAAATTCTTTATTGATGTTTAAACAATGTCAAATACGTTACTATCTCCTGTTGCTTCCTTCACACCTTTGCATTATATTTCTTCCTGTTTATTGCCCTGTTATTGTTTGTGTCTCTTTTAACTTTTACAAGTTTCTTATAAGTCTTATTTATGTGTTTATTGTAAGCTTTTATAATTTGAAGGTGAAGGTGTTGTTTTTTTTTAAATACATTCATGTCTAAGAAGATATTTCTTTAGATGTTTATACGATGTCGTTATACGATTAGTGATTTAAATGTATAGTCGCATGTTGTAACTCGGTCAGATTTCGATAGATAAGAAAATGGAGAACAAAAATTAAAGAGATAAAAGTGCAATTATTTTTCTTCTTTCTTAACACCAGAAAGAAAAGATCATAGAAAAATACCGGAATCGTAATCTTGCAACAAATACTGTTTTTATTCTAGGCTTAAAAAGTCGTCAAGTCCGTCTCGTTGGTTAATGGGTCTGCCACCGACATCGCCGCGTTTCAAGTACGTACACGCGGGAGCTAACAACAGTCTGGCAGTGCCACGCAGACCGCCGCGGCAACCTCCTTCGCCATCGGCGCGTTCCCGCTCGTTGGAGCTGCTGGATCAGCAAGATCAAGAGCGAAAATCACCGATTTCTTCTGCGATCGTTCAAAGACCACCGCTTCCTAGACCGAGATCGCGAAGTCTGGACGGCTTGCTGGACGAAGACATCGCGACGAAAAACGATGGCGAAAAGCAAGAGACAGAACAGCGTGAGAAGACTCGGGAATGTACTCCGGCAAATCCGGACGAGGATAAAACCGTTCCTGTTTCAGAAGAGAATCAAAAGAAGCCTAACGTCGAAGCTAAGGCCAAGAATGAACCCAAGGCGGCTCCTAGGGCGAAGCCGCCGAAAGTGTTCGATATTGAATCAATACAAACGTCCTCGGACAATAACGAGAGTGAAAAAGAGACTATGTCGGCGCGTCCTTTGAAACCGAGTCGAAACTTCAGTTCAGACGGACAATCGTCAGCTATGTCTAGCAAGCAGTACCAGGAGCATCAGATAGAAGAGCAGAAAACCAGTCAGGCGATGCAGAAAAAACTAACGGCGCAAAGCGGCGACGAGAACGACGATTACGACAACGACGACAGATCGACGATGCTGTTGAAAGCATCGAAAAGTTGTGGTGCGGGGTTAGACTCTGACGGGAGTATCTCGTCGAACGATTATGGCGGGCCTAGAACTCGCACGAAGACTCCGGGTTCGCTGCTGTCACTACCAGCAGGCGCGGAACCCAAACGCAAACGAAACTTTATGGACAAGTGCGTGAACAAAGTGAGGTCCTTTATGAAAAAGTAAAGCGCGAAGAAACTTCTTGTTATTTAATTCCGCAATTTAAAGAAGTAAAGCTTGCAAACTTATAAACAACGGTCAAGTTTTTAAAGATTCTCTAAAAGACTGCGCATACACTGACAAAAATATTCGCAAAAAAAGTGCAAAAGAGTTTGAAGAAATCTGTTTTAAAATTTTAAAAACTCACACTCAAAAATTTTTTAAAAGCACATTTTTCAAAAACTGCTGTAATTAGTTCAAGATTTGAGAGTCTTCAGTCTTTCAGACCGTTGTTCGCGGGAGTATTCAGCGATCGCCTTCGGCGATTTCTGAGTTACTTCGTATCTCTTTTTTTTTTTATTATTTAATTTCGCGATGCGAAAAAGTATTTTGAATACTGCGCGGACTTCGTAAATCCGCTTCGTGTACAATGACAGGCAGCATGAAAGTATATATAGCGAAATGTTGTGCCTAAAAGCATGCGACAAGTGTCTTCATAAAAGTCTTCGAGTTTTAAACTCGGGACACGCCTCGGGAATTGGCCTGCTTTTTCAGGTGCGTTTTTGTATTGTATTTTTGTCTCGTAGAATTATATTGTATATATATATATATAATATATATTGTACAATTAATATATAGAAAACAAACAAATTGTAAAAGGCGGCTAGATCATTATTTGTAATACTATTTTTCTAGGCAGTTCTTTTCTTTTAGACAATGTTTATAAGAAAAACAAACCGCGTGTGATTTGCGTAAGTTCACACAATCGCGAATCATGGTTGTTCTTATTGCAGCTAACACTTGAATGAAAATGTTGTACATACACACACAAGTGTACAAGGAGTTTAGTGGTAACGCGCGATTCGCCGACATTCTTTCTTGAAAATCTCCAAAAAGATAATTAAACGTTTTTCTTTACTTGATACTATTTAATTCAACCGTATTTTCTCACAACTTTTTTAACATTTATATCGTTTTAATCGATCGTAGTGTCTATTACGCGTCCCGTGGTATTTTTTGTGAATTTTCGATAAAGAATATCGCGCGCGTGCGATAAACGCGCTAAGTAACCAAGACACACGATATGTAATCGTGACTATTGTTTCAGATCGCGCAATATTTTATTCTTTAACACTGTTTTTATCGTACCAATCGTCCGATACGCTCTCTCGCTGAGAGAATCGAATCGGCGACGCTTCGTTATGTGTAGTTTAAGAAATCCGCCTGATTCTCGCAAAACTGTATATTTTACCAAAGTTTCGTAAAGTTACGAATTTTATCAAAATGTTTGAATGTTTCTCAGAAATAAAGTTTATTTAGCGAAACAAGAAATTTGTTATTAAAATCTTGTTAGAGAGCTTTTTCCTCTCTTTCAAAAAAACTAGTTTGAAAATCCACAAATCATCTTAATAACGAAGCATTCTTTTTATGTTTATTTTAATTTTATTCTTACAAAACTATCAGCATATAATTTGATAAAATATGTCCAATTCTCTTTTGTTACAATCATTATCCGTCATTAACCATTTGCGGTAGTATGTTAACTAATATTGTGAAACAATATTCTTCGTATTTCAAACACTCTTACGTCCTAGGTCTTACTAAATTGTATAATAGAAAAAACAATGCAAGAGTTAGACCGCAAAAAGTTAATTGCAGGATGTCGTCATAGAATATACAAAATATAAAATAACTAGTGTTTTACAAATAACTTTCATAGCTAGTTAATCAATAGATTTAAATTAATTTATATAAAATTTGATTTTATCTCCCTGAGTTTTAATGATATATATGCTTACTTAAAATTTTGATATATAACTATCCTATTTAATCAAACAAAACATGTAATTTTTATCTGTAATAACAGACAAACAAAATTTTAAGATTATATACTTTACAAATATCCCTCTTTATTTTCAAATCCTGCGGGATTTTAAATATATTAAAACTATTAAGGCACATTGTACACATATATAAGACGAAAGTTTTATCTGTTGATGATATCACTGCGACCTCTCAACCTACGCATTAGAATCATGTCGTTACGCATAAGAGTAACTCGTTTCGCATGTAATGCCAACAACACCGAATCTTCAAAGAATTGCACAAGATACATTTCTGCCGCCTCTTGTAAAGCTTCTAGGGCAGAAGCCTGTATCCTGTAGGGAGTAATTCTTATCATATCAACCCACAATCAGACTTAATCTACAGATTTCTAAACATCATTGAAATCACCTCTGTATAATTTTTATTTCACCAGAAACTTTTGAATAAGTTTAGAATAGAGAATATTTCTTGTATCATATAGCAGTTCAATAGAATAGTAGAACCTGTATTTAAATTTTAAAGATCAATTTATTTACTTGGTAATTTCCTGTCTGGGAAATAAGTCTATGATGATCTCTCTGACTACTCGAGCAAAAGGTAACTTGGGTATGAGAAAGTGTGTGGTTTTTCTCAGATACTTAATTTCCTGCAAAGCTTTAACTCCTGGCTTTCTTCTGTTTACTAATACATGTGTCTGAAAAATAAGTGTCAAGTATTACACAACAGCTTCACAGAGAATGAGATTTAATATAATATAGTGCATATCATGCATTTATAAGTTTGTATAATCTGTTAACTGCATTTGTGATTATATGTCAATGCTACTCACTTTGTTTTTATTTGCTGCATTGTCAGCTCCAGAACGTGACTGAAACGATCTAACATTTCAAATGCATTGTGATTATTTTATGTACAAATAACAATTATAAGATTACGTGTATGTATCATCACTCAATTTTATCAATCTCTCATGTATTCTATACTGTAAGATTATACAGAAAATACAATTGTACAAACATATGAAGGAAACGGCGAAATTGTAAAAGAAAGTTAATATTACTTTGTCTGAAATTGCGCGAGTTTACGATATATTTACCTCGGTACGGGTTTTCTTCGAACCATTACTGTATCATCGAGTACTGTTTCAGTTATAAAAGTGAAAATTATCCTACGACAACATCAAGCACAAGATTGACACATGAAAAAACACAACCATTTGGCGCCAAATCTTACGGAAACATAACCTACAACATTAACAAGTACGTTTGTTTCCCTCACCCGGTATCGTCTTTCTTCTCTTACCAAGGAATGACATGTAACGATTGTGTGATCATAGCTTAATTAT
>QVNV01021136.1:0-16522 GCA_014825455.1 Pseudomyrmex pallidus | reverse complement strand
ATCACAAGTCTTATACGATATAATAACTACCGACGCCATTTTGCTTCAGATCAAACATTGGCCAGACTCTTATTTCTAGGGACTCTAATGTCGACGGCGACTTTTTCGACTTCTTCATATCGTATCTCTCTCAGCTTACATATTATTGCAAATATATTTATTTATTTACTTATTATAATATGCTATACACAATTGCGCTAAATGCGATCGTATATAAGCAACTTAGCAAACTTTTTATTAAATATATTATTCTTGACAAATACGAGAGACGAAGTTGCGTTTCGAAAAACATTTTCTCGAAAAACAATTTTCTCGCAATTCTAACCCGTGTAAATGGAAATAATTGTTTGATTAAACGCGTCCGCGGAATTTCACGCAGAAGAGACGCGTCTGCGTATTTCACTTCATTTAACCGTAATCACAATGGGTCACATACCTGTTCCCCGAATACCTGAAAAGAATGCGAGCTCTCTCCTCCCTTCCTCCCCCTTGTCACCTTCTCTTAGGCCGCACAACAGTACGTCCCATTAACGCATTTTGTTCGCATGTTGCAAGCAAACCCCGTTGTCGTCATCTCGAATAAAAGAGTCAACTAGTATATATTTTAGACGATATTTTAGGCACACACAGCGCCCTGTGTGTGTGTTACAAGTATATATATATATACATACATCGTCAAATGCCGACATCTTTTCGAAATAAATCTAAGCCCTAAAATTAGACCGACTATATACTAGCTAGACTTTCGATACCAAAAATAGAAAGTTGAATTTTTGTAGTTTTAATGTAGATAGAAAAATATTGGTATGTGTGCGTGTATGTAAATGTATTCCATGCGGAACGTGTTTATTTTGAGTCTGATCTAAGTTACCCTCCTGATAGCGGAAGGGTTAAAACACTTTTACGCATCTCTCATCGTCAAGTTATATGAATTAATGCGTACACACGCTAAAAACGATTCACGCACGTGGTGGCGACGTGATACGCCGCATACGATGCGTCGACCGCGTGCCGAGCAGAAGGTGGCCGCGGAGAAGAGGACGAAAAGGACAACGAGGACTCGATATAGGGTGGGGACGAAGGAACACGCCTTCTGCGTGCGCAACGAGGAGGAGGATCGTGCAGGAGCAGCAGAAAGGACGAGGAGGAAACGAGGGATGGCGTGAAGGTGCAGATGGTGGAAATCTCGGGGAATAAAGCCCAAAAGCGAGAGAGACAAAGATCGAGAGAAAGACAGAGAGGACGAACCCCCGGAAGGAGGGAGGGAAGTTCTCTCTTTCCTTTTTTTTTCTCTCGGGACGCCGATGAAGAGGGAGACACACACGGAAGGTGAGTAGCACCTGGTGGTTGTCAGGGCCGGTGGTAGTGACGGTGCCTTCTGGTGGTGGTGTCAGTGGTGATGATGGTGGTAGTGCTTGATGGACGATGCAACAGATGCTCCGAGGTGCCTTTTCGCATGCACTAGGATGTGATGGGGATTTATGACGCCAATGTGCGAACTCGAAATCAAGTCGATCGATTCCGATCGGGCGCCAATAAAAAAGTTCGGATGTAGCAAACTTACGGGAATTAAATCATATGAAGAAACTTAGATGATGTTGATTGCATATATTTAAGTAAAAGTTTATCGAGAGAAGTTGGATAAAAGTAACGAACAGTAAAATTTATAATAAATATAATTTGATATCTCGTATATTTCTATTGCAAAAAAGAATTTGAAGATACCATTTCAAATGAGAAGGATCCTGTTCATAAACATATTGAATATACACACATTTAAATATTGCATAGAAATAAGAAAACAAAAACGTACGATAATTCTTCACGTCTGTTAAAGAAACGAGAAAAAAAACATTTTTTTGAACTTTTTCCACTCGGAGGAAGTTTGCTGTAGACGGATATAGACCAAAAAAAAAAAAATAAAGTACGCGAACGACGAACGTTCTTCTTCCCCGGACGTAAAGGATTGCCACTCTATTCGCTCTTTCTCTCTTTCTCTCTCTCTCTGCGCGCCGTCTGGCGTCGAGAATAACTCTCTCTCTGGGGCTTAATAAAGGAAAGGGGTTGCGAGATCCTCCTGTTCCTGGCGTGACGCAAGATTTGTGTGAAGCTCCTTCGCCTTATCCTTTCCCAGCCCTCGTTGTTTGTGCGCTTCTGACGAGGCGCCCGCAAACGAGTAGGAGGAGAGAGGTGGAGACCTTCTGTCGGCTCGCAGAAGGTCCCGCGGGGTGAAATCCTCGGTAGCAGAAGGAGTCAGTCGTGCAGCGGGAACCGATTGAGCAGCGGCAGCAACGATTGAACCAAGCCCCTCGACCGGCTGGCGATGAATCCTCGTCCTGTGTTCCCCGATCGCGGTGCGATTTTTCGATCAATCCTGCTATCTTCCCCTTCATAAAATCTATGTGCTCTATTCCCGGCTGAATCCTGTTCCTTCCGGTCCCTCCCAACACCTGTGAGTTAATCTCGCGAGGAAAAAAATCGCGAGGGTGCTGAAAACACCGTAATATCCCGTTACACATGGCTTGCGCGCGATTGCTGATGCCTTCTCGTGCGTGTTTATGTGTGTCAGATTTTAACACACACACAAACGCATACTCGGCGCACTTATGGCGTGCGTTCTTGGAGATTTCGGTCATCTGTGAATTTTGTCTTCAATATAATTTACTAGTTGTTGATAAGTTTTAAATTTTATTTCCCATTATGGCAGTTAGAACGTTTGTGTTTTCACTTTGACGGATTTCAAGAGCTTCCCCTCTTAGATAGATAGATAGATAATATATTTATTGATTCCCCTTAGGGTTACAATTTAGCTTCCCCTCTTTTTCACTATAACACATTGAATTTTCACAGAAAACATATTCTTTAAATATTTCTATTCTTTATATATTTCTTTTTTTCTGGTATATTTATGTTTTAATTTTTACTAAAAAAATAACACTATTTTTGACAATCATGTATCAAGCTATGTGATTATTTATGGAATTGACACGGGCTGAATGCGAATTGTCCGTGATCGCGGATTATCTCATATGTAAATAGACAGACGCGCTCGACGGCCACAGAACGGAACGAGAGGAGCGCGTACGGAGGGCGCAAGGAACAGCTGCGAGGCATCCCAAAAAGCAAAGGAGAATCTTTTGAATCACGGTCTCTAGGTTCCTCCCTCTCGTTCCGATCTTCTTCATCGGTGCGACGATCAACGGTCGTTTCGAATCGCCGTTTGTGTGTTGTACATACACGTTTTTACGTAAGGAAAATATGATCATCACGTCAGAGAGATGCACATGTGCGCCTGTCCCCATATTTCTTTTTGTACCTGCGATTTTTGTCCCGCGGGCAATAGTGACCTCTCGAATCGAACATCCCTTTTTCCCTCCCCCCCTCCTGCACAAGCGCGAATTTACCTGCGTCGTTGCATGTGTCGCAACGGTCGTTGGTTTTCGTTCAGCGGATGAAAGACCGGACCGGAGCAGCGCGAAAGGTGAAACCTAGAAATCCGCCGCGTACCGGTCGAGTCAAAAGTCAAAAAAGTCAAGGAGAAAAAAACCGAATCTTTATATTTCCCACATCGCGAGAATATTGCGAGGGGCATGTCGGTTTTTAGGTCACGCGCGATTTGCATGCGTTCATTGTCGCTTCATTTTTGCGCTATACATTTGCGTCGCTCGCGTCGGTGACATGTTTCGTGAACGGACGGTTTTTTTTTTTTTTTTTTTTACGTGGTCCCCCAGGTGAAATTATCTACATTTTGTTCGACATGCCGCACGACGACGCACGAAAGTTAATTACGCGTTGTCGCCGTTTAAACATGTCGCGTTTGTGTGCGTGCGTCCCATTCTTCACATTTCCATTGCCGGATATATACGTACGTAAATTTTAATAATCGGACGAGACGCAATTACGGGTCATTACCGGGCGTCTCGACATACTCTGTAATTCGCGATCCCGCTTTTACTCGCGCCGACGATGTCGCCAACGTGACGCGCGACGTTGTATCGGAGACGGCGCGAGTCTGTATACGTGTGATAATTACGCGGAATATGCCGCATTAATTTATTAGCGAATATTTAAATTCATCGTTAAGCTTTTCTTTGTCGCAAACGCTGCACTTATTTCTCGCGGAGAAAAGTTCGATTATTAATTTTGCCTCGAGGGAAATGTGTGACCGCGAATTTTCGCGCGCGAAAAAAACATCCTGTAAAATCGCGTAATAATCCGCGGAATTGTACGCGGAAACGCGATTGGCTAGCGTGCATCGAATCGCAATTATTAATACCGATCAAACCAACAGGTGCAGGTTGCGTTATTGTGCGCAGCATTGTGTCGGACACGGGCTCATTACGCGGGAAAGTTGGTGTGGGGCGCGTCTCGGAATCGTGAACGCGGAAAGTTGGACGAAAGTTGGCTCCCGCTCATCTATAATCGCTCGGACAATTCAGCAATTTCGGGGCTGAGTGAGATACACGCGCCGCTTGCGCGGCCTCCAAAAAAGACAACGTACTCTTCTCGTAAGTGAATGCGAAGACGCGCGCTGAAGTGGCGCTTGACTTCGTTTAAAGATTGTTCGTCCACGGCTGAGACGAAAAACCGATTCGCGCTTTGTGGCATCAATTGCCCCGTTAGAGCTTTTAATTTTTACATGTGTATTTCTCGTTTTAATTTATATATTTTTTTAAATAAAATAACATATAATTGAAGAAAGAAAAATATATAATAAATAGAAATATATGATAAAATACTTAAAAAAAATCTGAATACAATTTTTCGAATAAAGATATTTTCTCTTGCGACTTGCTACGTGAAAATATAAAGTGACACATTCGTGATTCCCTTGCTGACAACCAAACATTTCTAATACGATCTTTTGTTCGTCATCCTGCACACGTTCAGCCAATTCCGCGATAATCGGATTACGCTTCTCGCACAGTAGCTCCCGACAGAGAGAAGTCAGCCCCGCCCTTTTCAAACTTTCCTTTTTTCCCTAGTACCGTAGGTATCTACAAAAAAATCGATCAAGCCGAACTTCCGGCTTTTGCAGCAGAATTTTCAGATTAATTAATGGCGTCAAGCTTTGCAGAAATTTCACGATTCCTCCCTTCGTGTGTTTTTTTTTTTGGCCTCTTCTGGGCCGTGTGCTTCCTCGGACAGCGAAATCGATTATGTTTTTATCGCTACTTCGTCCTTTGCCTCCCTTTCAGGAACAGAGACCTGACTATAATCCAAGCCAAGGATGAACAGCTGCCCCAAAAAAAAAAAAAAAAAAAAAAAAAACATGATAAAGCGTTGCCAGGAAATAGAGCACACAGATTTTCGAAAAAAAAAATCAATTATAAATTTAAGAAAAAATATTGAAATTTACATACATAATTTCAAATTATATAATTATATTCTTATATAAATTAAAGTGTTTTGTTATATGTGTGTGTGTGTGTTTGCACGCGCGGAAATATTCGATTACATGTCGAACAATTCTTGTAATGAACATCGGAATATGTCGATTTGTGAACAGAACGTGAAGGAACGGTTCTCCAATTTTTTCTCTTTCTAAACGTAAACAAATTATGTTTGCATACGTTTCGCGAGAAATTAAAACTTGTGCGCAAGAAACGCCCTCATTAAGAACAGAGTCAGTGAGAGGACCCGGCTAACGAGAGTAAGCATCTCAATCATCTCTTCTTTTCGCGAGCGTTTCGAATGTCGAGTCCGACATTAATCGACCGATCCGGAGGTTAATTCTGCCGAAAACGTAGCAGGCGGCGAGAAAGCAAGAATGACGGGTAGCCGCGGTACTTTGGAGCACGTGGCACCTGCCGGCACCGTTATCCACCTCGTTAATGCGAGAGGTTCTAACGAATCGAGATCATTTTCCCCAAAACTGGTAGGACCGCATCGGGCTCGGAATAATCTCGCGTTGCAGGCAGCGCGTTATATATACGCTCCCGCGCAGATTAATTACTTTAATTAACACTTTGTTCGTCGCTAACTGCTGGCGGAGCCAGCGATAAATCGCGCGCTTCGTGACGTTTGTGAGAAATTTCGAGCTTTCGAAACTCGCCCAACATTTGATCGCGAACGGAATTAAGACTCGTGGCGTTTATTACATATAAAAAATAAATTATACTTTACACACAGACGGATACAAGAAATTTCCAGATTAAAAATGGAATTAGAACGTGGGGAGAAGAAATATACTATCTTTTTTTATCTTATGTACATAATAATAGGAAATTTTTAATAATTTGAATTTAACGTAACGACAAAAAGAAAAAACGCGCGCAGTTTTCAACGGGGCGAAGATACGCGCCGGTCCCGAAATTTGCTCAAGTTTCATCTCCCGTCATCCACCTTATGTTTACAAGGTCTTGCAGAGCCGGCAAGTGTCCTGGTCGGTATTCACTGGCGAGTATCGCGGTACTCTCACGGTGCATAACCTGAATGCACAGAGCGAATATTATACGTTGCAGCCGGCTCTGGGGCCCTGGTCGTCGGTGCACAGGTATGGGGCATTTACTTACGGAAGGATAAGTACTCACGACAAAAGCGTGTTTGGACTGCCGCTGTGCCAGATGCCGGGGAGAAGAGAAAGATGGGAAGAGGGGAGGCACAGAGATAAAGAGACGGAGAGAGGGAGAAAGAGAGAGAAAGAGAGATTCGTTGTTGCTTTTATGCAGCTTTCACCGTCTCCAGATTAGTTGATCCCCACGATACCCTGCCGGGCGGGAGATATTTCGGAGCAGAAGTTCGTCGCCCGTCATTGACACCTGCGCGCAACGATGATACGAAAAGCCGGCTCGACGCGCACACGTGAGTTCGCTAACTTCTCTCCCCCGTGCACTTCGCCCGTCGATGTTAAAAAAAAACAAAAAAAACCAGAGATTAAAACCGGTTTAACTTTGGTAAGTGCGATCTCCGATAACGCGGACACGGAAAAATGCGCACCTTGATCGAATCGTCGAACAATTGGCATTAAAAATTATATGCCGAAAATTTATAATAAAAAACGTCTGGACGTTAAGTGACAATAAGTTTTGGGAAATACAAGCCAAGTAAAATTCAATGACAGTACCTAAAATATCCCGAGAAACCTCGTATAATTTTTTCGGTACCGTCGACAAAATTATTGTTTTCGACAGGATATTTCTGTGTATTAAAATCGAGGATTCGACATATGGACAGGAACACGGTTTAAATCAATGGAAAATAATCGAGAGAAGGCGCGACCGGAAATAGAGGATTTTTTTTAAGAATAGGGTCTCGGGGATCGGAAATCCGCAGCCCTTCGCGCTTTTTACCTACATCTGGCACGCTCGTCTTCGTGTGCCCACGTAGGAACCGGAAGACCCTCCTCTTCGTCGGTAACGTTTCCCTTTCGTAAGGATTCACGGCTCACGTGTGATTCGCGACACTACTTGTGATTCGTGCTCGAGTTCTGATTGCTCGCGACAGGCGCAAATATTTTTACATAAATTTCAACGGTTACATCGCACTAAAATTGATGAAATTTCGAATTAAAAACTATAAGTTTTTAGTAATCTCTATTTATGTAGATAAAATTTAAATTGAATTGAATTAGAGTTTTATAAGAATAAAATGTGTTCAGCTTTGTAGAATTAATTTTATAATTTACATATATAATAAGAAAAAGAGAGAGAGAAATTGTTTATATTTATATATAATAATGTGTACATGTATATACGATATATGTATAGATCGATTAGTATTCGAAACGATATAGCGACAGTAGTATCACATTACTACTGTTGACAAGTATCATTCCACAGAAAAACAAATGTCAAACGCTCATTATCGCGACAGCTCGTCAAACTAGACGCTCTCAGTGATTGTTTGTCGCCAATATATCAATAAAAAAATTTATGTGCTGGTTACTTGTACATTACTGTATTATAAAAAAGTTGATGGTTTTCCGACAATGAAAGAAGTTGTTCTGCATATTCTCTCGTACACGATTCGCGTAAGTGACGTTTGTTTTTCTTACGTCTTTCTCTCGATGAAGAAGCACCACGCGAAGAATGAGGAGGGTAGGAACAAGTATGGCGCGTGGCATCTGTGAAAATGAAAAACTAAAAATCGAGAATAAAAACATAAGGTAGGAAAAACCGTCGCCACATGTTCACGACCTGAAGAAGAGGGAATTAAGAACGCGCTGGTGGTTGCAAGGGTGTCCAAGAAAACAGCTGAATGTGTTTCAGGCGGAAATTGTACCCATTAAGTTTCCTCATCGTCTTGTTTTTTATTAGGCTTTCGAGAATTTCTCAGTATATATTTATTCATTTATTCGATTGAGATAATAATCCATAAAAATCTGCACACATTTAACATTACGAAATTTTAAAGCCGTCAACCTGACAATCTTGAGTCTTAAATTTTCCCAATTAAGTCTCAACTTTAATTTAAAATTTCCGTATTCAAGATGTTAACTTCTCGGGTTTTGAAATCCCGAAAGAGAGAAAAAGCGAAATAGACCGAAAGATATTTTATTCTTTTTTGATTACGGAATTCCGCGCCGTTCCTGTCAATAATCGACCGATGCTTTCAGTTTACGAGTTTGTCGCGCGCGAGCGGTTTCATCACAGGCCACAAACTTCACAAAGGACCGTCGAAGGAAGAGCAGGAGGAGGATGAAAAGAAGAAAGGGAGGGAGGAAGGGAGGGAGATGATCCTTCTGCTCGGCACGTGCCATCTGCTAAAATTGAAAATCTTGAAGCGTGCCACGCGCGCGCGAGGAGGATAAAGAAAACGGATGCAGCCGTGAAGGTACAGGCGGAGGAGGCGGGAAAAGGGAAGAAGATCGGGTGGGAGGAAGGGGAGGGGGCGACGACACGGTGTTCGGAAAAGATACGAAATAAGAAACTGGGGCCGCGCGCGACCGATGACTGCCTGTTGTTGGTATCGGCGGGCCCGGAGGATGGGCCTTTTGCCTTGCGACGAGAGAAGTCGGTGGTTCTCTCTTGTTGCTCTCTCGCGCATCCTGGGAAGTAGCGGCAGATGTTCCGACTCAGTTGGCGCGTGCCCGCTGCCACTTGGCCGCGAAGAAGACGGTACCATCTGCCCCTTCTTCGCCCCTCTCCCTCCTCTTCGACGGTCTCCTCCGCCCCTCCCTTCAGTGTCTCGGGTGCCACCTCACCTTCTCCACGGCGTGTACGCGGCGCATCGCCACGGGGCAGTGATACGAAACTGCTATCGGCCACCGAGAATGTGCACATACAGGGACCCTCTCTTTTTCTTTATCCGCGAGGGTGCTGTGCTGCTGTGTTGATCCACCGAAGGCGGCTGGAACCCGCCGGCGATAAGGCCGCGTAAGCTGTCGCAAGGATACGATTGTCGACTGTACATAGGGATAGTCGAGCGATATTTTTATTTCGGAGAAGAAGAAGCGATAGAGGATCTCTTATATACTGTCAAAGAGAATAGCTGAGCATTTGCCTCAGGCGAAATGTGAAGTATCTTTTATTGATTTTAAAGCTTTATTTCTTTTTCTCATTATATATATATATATATATGTACAAACTATTTAAAAAAATTCGCATCTATAATAAGTCATTCAATTTTCAAAAATTTCTCATCCAATTGCAATACTTGTAATTGCACAAGAAATGTTTTTAGCGTACAGACAGGAGAAGCGTCAATGCTTTTATATATAAGGTTGTACTTTTTGTTGTTAAGATATTATTGAGGCATTATTGATGCAATTTCATGTGAAAAAAAAAACATACAAACGCTTCTGCCTGTGACAATTATTGCATTGCTTGCATCAACTGTAAGTAACGATATATCATTCTTGAGAGGATATTATCCACTTTTGAGTCGGAGAAGCGTGACCGCATAATATCGGGCGCGCGACGAAGAAGTGTAATTACCGAATTAAGCAGCTCTCGATCGAAGCTTATACGCGCGTGGCACTCGACAAGCGTGTTTTCACATTTACGTAGTACATAAGTACATAAGCGCGCGCGAGAGTGAGCGAGCACGCGGTATGGTAATGCGTGCCACGCGCAGCGCATTCTCGGGCGACGAAAGCTAACGTGAGCGCTCAACCTGACTCCGCTCAGGTAATATCGATTTCCGCCTGTCGTGGAAATCGGAGACAGGCTCTTCGCTGCCGAACAACGCGCCGCCGCGCCCGAAAAATCGGCCCGAAGTTCGCGCGAGCGCAAAATGTGCAGCACTTGAGAAGCGGCATATGGCATGCATCGGATGCAGGCAGCGTCGTCGGCTGCAGCCGCACAATCTGTCGCGCAGTTGCCTAGCTTTTTCACCTTCTTTCCCTGTGCGTGAGCGTCATTGTGTGGGCGGAGAAATTCGCTGCTCGCAAATGGCCATTATATGAGAGAGAGAGAAAGACGAAGAGAAAAACGCGCGCGTGTTGTGTTTAGAGTCAGTCGGGCGAAAAAAAGCCCTCTGAACGAAAATTTTAACAAAAAGATCTAACCCAAGATCTGTTAAGGATCCACGGGATCCTCCCGGAAGATCCTGTCGCGTATATATGCAGATGCGCGGTGTGGTCTATTCGCGCCCCACTGCTTTAATTCTGCGGCGGAAGTCAGTGCCCGTCCGGTTGGTTCCGGCCCGAAAATGGAGCCGGGAAGCAACAGATGGCACCGACCTTGCCGCGGCGTGCACGGATGCTGCGGCATCGCGACTGCTGCATCTGGTCACGGCGCCTTTGTCAATGGCACGTGCTACACGTCGCTCGCTGTATCGCGATCCCGCGTCGAATGTCCCTGATCTCGCCCGGGCTTAAGCCGAGGGGAGGGAGTCTCCATTTTCCACCGCCGTCGTCAAAAGAGTTTTCCCTCCTCCGGAAAAGAAGAAAAGACAAGCCATCTGTGGGGATCGGTAACAAAAAAAAAAAAAAATCTCAATTTCAGGTAGCACTTCCGAAAACTCATATCCCGTCTTTATTTTTCAATAGATCTTCCGTCCGTGACGTTTTTCGGAACCATCAGCAGCCGTCGAGTGCCCGGTGTATCGTAATTGATGTGTGAATACGGGGAGGATACGTCTGGATCGTAATCGCAAAGGATTAGTGTCCTTTTCATTGTGATGAAAAGTCAGGTTAATCGAAGTTGGTGTCTTTTTCAGAAATTAGAGAAAACTTACTTTAAATATAATTTTTGATATTATATAATAAATAAATATTTATATAATTGATTTATATTGTCAATTGAGAACAAGCTCGTGAGAAGATGAAACAGGACAGGTGCGAGCCAAAACACAAAATGTATGTGTGTGTTATTTATTGAACTAAAAAACTATACAAACGCTCGATCTCTTTATTTGGATCGTCTTCAATGTATAAACTAAAAAAATAAAATTGAAATAAAAATTAGCAGGTTGACCACAGCACACTCAAAATACAAAGTATAATTTCGTTTTGCTCTCTAGTAAAACTTCAGACAACATCGAATCTACTCCACACTACAAGTTTCCAAAATGTACTGGTTATAATGCTGTACTGCTAATTTTCATTTATTACTTTTGTGCACTGAAAAAGATCCAAATAAAGGGATCGAAACGTTTTTTTATATTCAATAAATAAAACACACATCTTGTGTTCTGGCTCGCATTTTTTCTAATATACTGTTTGAACTATATTATATTTTTACAAAATATATTGTCATTTTATTTTTTACAAAACTCTACGACCGGAGACTCGTCGTGTCCAGTATCAGCTTATCATATGCAATCGTGGTTAAACACGAGCCCGTATCCTGTGTTGAATGCGTTTTATGTGGCGAGAAATGTTTCATATATATACATATATATTTAGGTAAACTTGAATCCGTACGATTGTAAATCGATATCTTGTCGGATATAATAAAAATCGATTGCCCGGCTGCCGATTAAAATGAATCGCGTACACTTCTTGCGTTTCAATGATAATAATGGCACGAGCCTCGTTATCGAACGACACCTGGATTGATACGCAACACGATCGGCTCTCGGTACGATATATAAAAAAAATCCCGATTACATAAATAAACGCATAAAATGCGTTGCGTAAAAATCGTGTTGCAATTAGAAACTGATTTATTATTTCCAGCTGGCGACATTAAATTAAAAAAAGAGAGATACATAATTAAAACCTGAAGAGAATTTTCTTCAGTTTCAGCATATATACGCGTGTTTTCTGTTCTCGTACATATTTTTACAACCCGTTCGACAGCCAGATGTGAGGAGCTGTTTCGGGAGAGACGTTACTCGCCGCAATTTAACGAGCCGATAATCCTCAAAACCGCTTTCGCTCAAAATCACAATCGAGAAAATCTGCGCGCTTGCAAAAATACACACACATCACATGCATACTTTCGCCCCAAAAAATCCTGGTCAAGGATTCTCGCGTGTATACGTGTCGCACGTCGCGGCATATCGCAGCGTTCGCGCGCGATCAAAAACAGGTGCAGCGTCTCGAACGCGAGAAAGAGAAGAGGGAAGGAGGAAGGTGAGACATGCGCGAGGGATGTGTCGCGCGCGCGGGCAACGAAGAATTTAGGATAAACCGGCGTGATTGGTGCGTCGTGTGGGCAGCTGCTCGTAGCCCCCAATTAACGTAAGTGTTGTGTCGTAACAGGTGTCGCGTGATTATCAGGTACGGGAACGTTGGAGAACCCGGCCAATAAATATCATCGGCAATATATATACTATATGTGTATGTAATCAATGTCTATACGATATGTATAAATACAAACGCGGCGTATACACAACGTGTGCACGTGTAATGTATTTTCTATGTACGCTCGCGATGCATCTCACCGTCGAGCACCACGCGTCAAGTCCGATGTTGTACAAGCGCGGCGTCGAAGGGAGAGAAAACGCACACCTGCGCAGATTTCTACTAAATTAATAATTATCCGTCAAGAGCAGAAAATTGCGCGTTTTTAATAAACGCCTTATCGAGACAATTTACGACGACTTAACGGCTCGTTCTCGCGCTTATTCGTTCGGGTTTCGTGAGGTGTCAAAAAAAAAAAAAAAAAAAAGAACAACTTACATTCGCGATATTATCGTGGAGATGTATGGTTCTGATCGTTGAAAATAATGTCGAAAAAACCGTGTCGCACAAAGGATCGAGAAACACGATCGCGCTAACCGGGTAATAATAATCGCAGCGTCGATAAAACGCAGTAGGAAAATTATGTTTCTCGAGTAACGAGCTAGAGAATCACGGCCTCGCTCCGTGTCCCCTTCCTCTGGAAGGAAGCTATAAAATCTTATTGCTCGGGCACATGTGCCGAGGTGTACGTAACATACGTGGCGTGCGTATACGGCGACGACGAGGGGAAACCAACGTCAGTACGGCGATTCAAGAACAACAACTCGAGGTGCGCGTTCGCTTTGGGCGCTCACGCGCCTTGAGCGTCGGTCTGTCTTTGTCTCACATTTGAAGTACAATAAAGACGGACTGAAGGCGCGTAAGCGCCCAAAGCAGACGCACCCTCGGTCGAGCCGCGAAGAAACGCGAAGGGAGATACGCATGCGTGCGCGATAAGTGTATGTAGCCTCATGGGGACGATATCTCCCGCGTGCATTGCACACGTGCGTACGTACGTACGCAAGTATTCATGTTGTTGTTGCGTCCGTGCCAACTTCTTCCCACCTACCAACCTACAAACCTACCAGCGTGCATACCCTCTTATCCCGCGGAGCGGGGCGGAAGAGATTTCTATCCTAGCGCACGGTGGTAGCACGTGCTCAAATCCCCGAGAGAGCAGCTGCCCGCTCGCGAGGACAGACAGGAAGGATATTCGCCTTCCCGACTCCTCTCCCCTGCCCTAGTCTTTCCTCCCTGTAGCCTCTGCGTGCCACTCTTCACTTCCTTCCTATCTTCATTCTCCTCGAAGAGATCCGGACACCTTTTTCCCTCCTCCCTCGATTCAGCCACCGGTGGCTTCGGAAGAAAGAAAAACCGGTGGCACGTGGATAAAAATTGTTCTGGCGGAATAATCGGAAGAATGGTCGAACGCGATTCCTCGGATTACTCGAACAACGGGGTAATGAGCGCGTTTTAGCAAAAATTATGTCAGTTATCATCGGGTTTAAAATAAAAAAAAATGTTGCTCGATGTGGTTTAATTTAAAATATTTATTTACAATTTTATATCGAGAGTATGAAATTTTATGTCATTAAGTATGAATGTGTGTGTGCGTGTATTTGTCAAGTTTCATACTTAACGACTCAATATTATGTATTTTTCAAACGTTGTGATGTGGCGAACTCGCGTTTTCGTCGTTTGAGAAATTCAATAGATTAAAAAATAATCTATTGAAATTTGTTTTCTGTGAAAGCTCGTCCAGTTTAATTCGATATCGAAACGTCGCGATCTTCCGCGGAGTTTCTTACTTGCTTTCATATACATAAGCGCGTTAGAAAACATTCTCGAAACATCACAAAAAGCTATAACCACGTACAGACTCATTTGCATTCTGTGTACATATATAATTACGAGATATTAGTTATGCGCGAGAGTTCCGTTTCAAGGCTTCCTCCCTCCTTGTCGCTCTCGCTAATAATATGCAGATTCAATTATCGCGTTTCGAATAAAATGCAATCAATGCTTCACGGTCGCGAGTTAATTAGGGTATTTCGGAATTCAGCTACTTTCTAGGACCAAACCGCGGCTTGTAACTGGCGGAACGGAACCCGCCTCTCCGTTTTCTCGTTCTCTCTAAAAATTGCGCGAACGAACGGCTTCACGAGGAGGAGGAACCTCGCGGCAACGTATCGCGATGTAACGAATCGCCGCGCATACGTGTGATTTGTAAAGTAAAAAATTCAACATCACATAATTGTTTATATAAGAAATTCGTTGATCGCCGAGTATCCGTTACAAAGAATCGCGTTGCAAATCACACGATTGAATAATTACCGATAATTACGTGTATCGCAAAAACTATTATTTCTGAAAGATCGAAATTTAAGAATGTAATAAATTTTTCTCGTAAATATTTTGTTTTTTAGCCAACGTTTGTCTATATCTTTCGCAAGATGACAGGCTGGTGCGGGCCGCACAAAGGAAGAGAAGAATCCCGGTGAACCTTGGCCCCTCGGGCCATCGGTAGCGCCAGAAGACGCTTATTACGAGCCTATAAACGCGGCGCTTGTTCGCGAAAGAAGAGGAAGAGAGTCCCGGTAGCCAGCCCATTACGCCCAAAGAGCCCGTCCACTTTCGCGAGGCAAATAATGCTCCCGTATCGTAAAACCGCTGTTTCACGATCATAAAGACACTTTGCGCAACGCCGCAATATAAAGTCTTGAAATTTACGTGTTAATTTCTTTCGTTAATTTTTGGGAGTCTCAAAGTTTGCGACTTGTAATATTGCGATTCTCGCTGTTTCTTTATATTTAAGAAAGTGTAATTATTTGCTCAGAAAGAGTACGTGTCAAAGAAATAATTGTAAGCTCTCTTTTTTTTTATTTTTTATTATCTACTTTACACGCGGTGGTAATTACACTCGAAGCCGTAACTTTCTTGAATTCCCTTCTTTAAGTTTGATAAAAGTATTTCCGAGTATTTCGAAAGATATATGAAAAGACGTTGCCAGTGTGTTCCCTCGAATCGAAATAGCAATAGCCTCTCACGCGAGGTACACACAATTATGCCTGCCGTAATTAATTGATCAAACGTAACTCGGCCGCTTCTCGTTACGGTCACGAACCCTGCTGTTTCTATCCCCGCTCGGTGCGACGGATTATGTCCCGGACATAAAGCAATCCGGACTCAAACTTATATACTCAAGCAAGTCAACGGACATGAAACGTTTAAAAAACGATTTAAATATCAGATTCTGTTCGATTACCAACAAGTCGGGCGAACGCGTTACACATTCACGAAAATCTAATTTAAATTCAAAGTGAAATGTGACAGAGAAGAACGTTTCGTGTTGAACGCTCGTAAAATTTCTCCTCTACGGTTTCTCTTAAAAAATCTCTCGAGAAAAAAAATTTCTGTCAGAAAATTTCTCTCGCAATTTACGAATACGCCGGTGTTTCGGCGTGTGTGTGTACATGGCGCGCGTGTAATGTGCGCGAATTTCGCGATATTACGCGAATTTAAAACACCGTAAGTCAACAGTGGCGTTTCTACCACCAGTGAACAACACACGAGAGAGCACGAGCGCGCTCTATATACTCTATATATAGCGAGGCGTGTACCTGCTCGGCACTCTCGAAAAGCCGCGAGGAAAAGCAAAGGAGGGCAGAGCGGAGGTGCGCAGCAGCTGGCCTTACCGCAACATCTGGCGGCATCCGATACGTATATTCGGCATCGCCACGCGCCACTTCCAATTCTTCGACGTCCTTTCCCGTCTTCTCTTTCCCGTGTTCTCTCCGATCGCCTCGCTTCGGTCGGAGCTCTTTTCCCCGATTTCCTCTGCGCGTCGTGTCGCGTTAAGAGGATGCTGGACAGGCGAGTAAACTTGGATTTTGGCGGCTCGGCCGCTGTCGTCTATCGGGTAGGTGGCGCCATCTCTCAAGACCGAGTCGTGCCAAAACAAGGATAGCT
>QVNV01021135.1:0-10291 GCA_014825455.1 Pseudomyrmex pallidus | reverse complement strand
TCCTTTGTCTTTAAATTTTATTGGTGAGATTACTTTGTTAATAACTTTATTGTCTTGGATACAAAGACTTATAATTATTTTAATTTTAGTTTGTTTTTTTTCAGGTGCATATTCTTTGTATTTATTTAGGTATGTTCATCATGGGCAGAGTCCTTATGTTATAATGAGGGGTAGGGGTTCAATTAAGGAGATTTTAGTTGTTATGTATCATTATATTCCTTTGGTATTTATTTTATTAAACTTATTTATGTTTTATTAATTTGTTTAATTTAAATAGTTTATTTTAAAAATACTAATTTGTGGTGTTAGAGATGTTTTTTTAACTTTAAATTATTTATACTATATTAATATATTCTTTTTTAATGTTCTTTTTTTCTGTTTATTTATTTTTGTTGAGATTAATTTCAAAACTAGGTGATATAGAATTAGCTTTGGAGTGGGTTATTTATAGGTTTAAGTCATCTAATATAACTTTCTATGTTTTGTTGGATTGGGTGTCTTTACAATTTATGGGGGTGGTTTTGTTAATTTCTTCAATAGTTATACTATATAGAACAGTTTATATGCGTGGAGATCTAGGGCTGGTTCGATTTTATTTATTAGTTTTCTTATTTATTGTTTCTATGATTTTTATAATTTTGAGTCCTAACCTTATTAGTATTTTATTAGGATGGGATGGTTTAGGTCTAGTATCTTATTGTTTAGTTATTTATTATAATAATTATAGTTCTTATAATTCTGGTATAGTGACTGTATTATCTAATCGTGTGGGAGATGTGGGTTTACTGATATCTATTGGGTTGGTGGCATCCTGCTCTTACGGTAGGTGGAGACTTTATATATTTAGGGGGGATTGTTTGTTAATTATATTTTTTGTGATAATAGGGGCTATTACTAAGAGGGCGCAGATTCCATTTTCTTATTGATTACCCCAGGCCATAGCTGCACCTACTCCTGTTTCCTCATTAGTTCATTCTTCTACTTTGGTAACTGCTGGGGTTTATCTACTAATTCGATTTAATGATTTATTAGTGATTAGTGGGTTAAACGTAGTTTTGTTCAGTGTGTCTTTGTTAACTATATTTATAGCTGGGTTAATGGCTAATTTTGAATTTGATTTAAAGAAGATTATTGCTCTCTCTACTTTAAGTCAATTAGGTTTAATAATGATAATTTTAAGGCTGGGGTTCAAGAGTGTATCTTTCTTTCATTTGGAGACTCACGCTATTTTTAAATCTTTGTTATTTTTGTGTGCGGGATCTATAATTCATTTGATGATAAACAATCAAGATATTCGTTATTATGGTAAAATAAATGAGTTTATTCCTTTCATTATGATGAGGTTTTACATTTCTAGATTAGCCTTGTGTGGGGCTCCATTCTTATCAGGATTTTATTCAAAGGATTTGATTATAGAAATTTTTTATTTTAGAAGATTAAATTTGTTTGTTATGGTTTTGTGTATTTTATCTCTATGTTTTACGGTTAGTTATACTGTCCGGTTGATGTATTATTTGTATTTTGGTTCAGTTAATTTTTATTTTTCTTGACATTTTATGACTCCAAGGTGAGGTATGAATATATCTATATTTATTTTATTGATAATGAGTGTATTAATGGGATCTATAATCTCTTGGTTAATATTTTTTGATGTATATGAGGTTTTTTTACATCTTTATTTAAAGTTAATTACCTTATTTTTTTGTTTTTTTGGGGTTTTATTGGGGTTTATGTTTTACTCTTATTGTTTTATTAAATTTTATTTTTTTACCTATTTTATTAGTTCTATGTGAATAATAATATTTGTTTTTTCTTATATTTATTATCCATTTATAATAGGTTGGCGAGGCTCTTTAGAGGTGGATAAGGTTTGGTTTGAGTTTAAAAAAAAATTTTTTATTATTGAGTTATTTGAGGGTATAAAAATAAATAAGTTGGGGTATTATAGTGTTTTCATGTTTTGTTATATTTTCTTATTTTTATTAGTTTTTATAATTGGATTTTAGCTTGAAATTTAAATAGCTTATTATTTTAAAGTGCAGTATTGAAGATACTGAGAAAATATGTTATATTTTTAAATAAGCGTTTTTAATTAAAACTAACAGGTCAGAGACTAATAATTATTGTTGGGTTGTTAATGCTATGTCTTTTATTTATATATTTAGTTTAACATTATTATTTAATTAATTACTTATAATTAAATTTATAGTTTATTAATAATTTTATACTGAAAATATAATGGTTTTTTAAACTATATAAGTAAAATTCGGACTCTATGTTTTAGTTTATTTACCTCCGGTCTTTACTTGAATGGTTGGTTTTGTTTTATTATGGTCTTTTTATTATATATTAATTTAAAATTTTTTCTTAGAAGTAAAATAGGATTTTTTCTATTGTAAATTGAGTTAGAAGCTCAATAATAATTACCTCTCAAATTAAATTTAGCAATAAGATGATTATAATTAATTATTATAATTAATTATTATAATTAATTATTATAATTTATAATTAATTATTATAATTAATTATTATAATTAATTATTATAATTAATTATTATAATTAATTATTATAATTAATTATTATAATTAATGATTATATAATTAAGTTACTATAATTAATGAATGTTGGTTAATAAGGGTAGGAAGGATTGTATTGAACGGTATTTTTAAGATTGGGTTTAGTTAGCAGGAATCTTATATTCAATAAATTTATTAACAATAAATTACCTCTATTTTGGTTTCAGCTAATTTTTATTGTTAATAATTATTTGATCTTGCAGGCTAGGATCATTAGCCTAATAGTCAGGTCGAAACTGAGTGTAAATTATTACTTTGCAAAAAGGTATGATTTTAAAAATCAATTTTTAATTGCAATTTAAAGGTTATAGTTATTAACTAATACCTAATTTAATTATAATTTAGTTAGTTAGATTTAAACTATAATTAAATTATGTTTTATTGTAATAGTATATTTATTATATTTTTCACTCAATTCTTTGTTCTAGGTATTCAAACATGATTCCCCCAACTAAGATAATAATAAAGAATATTCTAGATAAAATTAAGGAGGGTCTAAATGAGTTAAGCATGAAAGCCAAGGGAATTAATAAAGTGATTTCAACATCGAATACTAGGAATACTAATCCCACTAGAAAGAATTGTCTCCTTATTGGAATCCGTCTTGTAGATATTGGATCAAATCCACATTCAAATGGGGATTTTTTTTCTCGTGAGGATGAGGTTTTAGTTATGATTAAATTAATTAAGACCAATGCTGAGGGGATTATTATTAAGATAATAAATATGGTAAAAATGTTTATCATATTAGTATTTATATTAGTTTTAAAATTCTAAATTTTTTAATTGGAAGTTAAATGTAATTTTTATTATACTATATAAATTTAAAATGTTTTAGTATTTTTTATTATTGGTTCGTACTATATTTATGTACTACTAACTTAGGATATGGAATTTAATTTTTAAATTAAAATTTCTAGTTTCTAAAAATTGTTTCTTATCTAATATCTTCATCAGTAGATTGAGATGAATAAAAATAATCAGACTACATCTACAAAGTGTCAATATCAGGCTCTTGCTTCAAACCCAAAGTGATGTGTTGGGGAAAAGTGATTTTTATTTAGTCGTATAAAACATACTATTAGGAATAAAGTACCAATGATTACGTGAAGTCCATGGAACCCTGTAGCTACAAAAAATGTGGACCCGTAGATTGAATCCGAGATGGTAAAAGGAGATTCAATATATTCGACAGATTGTAATATGGTGAAGTAAATCCCTAAGGCGATAGTTGCTATTAATCTTTTTTTCCTTTCTTCTAAGTTTTTATTAAGAATAGAGTGGTGAGTTCAAGTGATAGTGACTCCTGATGATACTAGGATAATTGTGTTAAGAAGAGGGATGTCATATGGATTAAATGGTTTAATACCCAAGGGGGGTCAAAGCTGTCCAATATCTATAGAAGGAGCTAAGGAGGAGTGGAAGTAAGCTCAAAAGAATGAAACGAAGAATAGCACTTCTGATAAAATAAATAAAATTATTCCTATTCGTAATCCTTCATATACTCATTGGGTGTGGAATCCTTGAAACGTGGCCTCACGAGTTACATCTCGTCATCATTGGATAGAGCAAATAATTGTGCAGGGGATAGATAGAAAAATTAGTATGTTAATTTTATGAAATCATGCTACGATAGAGATTAGATTATTTAAGATTCTAAATGAGATAATTAGGGGTCATGGCCTAGGGGTCACTAAGTGGTAGGGTTGGTTATTTGTCATATATTTATTGATTGTTATTATTGATGAGTTAATACTATAATATTTAATTAGACTATATAAAAATTTTCAGTTAAATATTATTTTTATTTAACATTCCCTTCTGTATAGAACTCTAAGAATTGAAAATACATAAGCTTGGATAATAGATACAGAGATCTCTAACACAAACAATAATACTTGACTTATGATTATAATTATTAAAGTAATAATAAATGAAATCTGTTGTCCTGTAGAACCTAATAAAGAAAGGAGTAAGTGCCCTGCAATTATATTTGCTCTTAATCGCACCGCTAAGGTTAAAGGTCGAATAATAAGTCTGATTGATTCAATTACAACCATAAATGGTATTAATACAGAAGGGGTTCCTATTGGAGTTAAGTGGGATATAGTTTCATTGAAAAAATTTGTTAAACTATAAATTATAATTCCCAATCATATACTAATAGAGATTGATACTCTAAATGATATGTGCCTTGAGGCTGTAAAGACGTAGGGGAAAAGTCCTATGAAGTTGTTAATTAAGATGTATGAGAATACTGAGTAAAATATAATAACATTTGAGAATGAGTATCTAATCAAAGTTTTGAATTCTTTAAAAATAAATGATGTAATTAAGGTCCATAATATATATAATCGTGACGGTACTACTCAGTAAATCATAGGTATTATTAGTAAAAATATTATTATACTCAATCAATTTAGGGATATAAGGTTTGATGTAGATGGGTCAAAAACTCTAAATAAATTTATTATCATATTTTGGTAAAATAATGTTGGTATTTATTTTAAATAAAAAAGTAGTATTTATTATGAGTTGGTAATTTTAATTAGTTTTTTGTTTTAGTAAAGTTAGTTATTATATTAAAATGTTATTAAAATTTAAAGTTTCATTTGTTTTCTAATTTCATTATTGTAGGAGATATTGTGTTTTCCTTAAATTTAGGATTAGGGGGGTAAGGTAAGTAGTGGGTGTGTGTAATCAGAATGTATATTAAAAATAAATTTACAATTAAGATTATTACTCATATTAATGGTCTTATTTGAGGTATATAAGAATATTAGTTATTATAATGTTTTTAAATTGACAATTTAATGTTTTTATTAATTTTTAAACTAATTCTTATTATATTAATTAAATGGTCGTATTGGTGTTCCCATTAAAAGTAGATTTTAATCTACTATATTTGATTTAAAAAATCAATACTTATATTTCAGTCATTTAATGTAATGTATTGTTATTTTAATAGTTACAATGATGTGGGGCCCAATTTTTTAGTTCTTAATAATTTTATTTTGTTCATTTTAAAAATTAAGAGGATAATCTAACCACTCAATTTTTGAAGTTTTTAAAATTAGTTGATTCAATAACAATTGGTATAAACCTATGATTGATTCCACAGATTTCTGAGCATTGTCCGAAAAATAGACCTGGACGATTTATTCAAATTATGGATTGGTTTAAACGTCCTGGTGTTGAGTCTATTTTAATTCCTAGGGAAGGCACAGTTCATGAGTGGATAACGTCTGTTGAGGAAGTTAGTATACGAATAGGGTAGTTAAATGGTAAAACACATCGATTGTCTACATCTAGGAGACGGAAGTTTCTTCTAGGGGTGTCGTATGGTAGTATAAAAGAATCAAATTCTAAATTTCTTAAGTCAGAATATTCATATGATCAAAATCATTGGTGTCCTAAGGTTTTTACTGTTATGTTATTTAGTGTTATTTCATCAGTTAAATAAAGAATTTTAATTGATGGGATTGCAATAAAGATTAGGGTGATTATAGGTATGATGGTTCATGTAATTTCAATGAAATTTCCTTCTAAAAGAAAACGGTTAGTGAGATTATTAGTTCAGAATGATATTATGATTAGGAAAATTATTACTGTAATGAAAGTTAGGATTATTATAGTAAAATCGTGGAAAAATACTATTATATCATAAACTGGTGAGTTAGAATTTTGAAGTCCAATTAGTCATGTGTTAATTTTTAATAGAAATTTATATAATTTCATTTATGGCACTTAACGCCATTGCACTTTATCTGCCATATTAAAAATTGGTGGTTATATTAAGTTAAAAAGGGGGTCCTAAGGTAGTCAAGTTAGTTAGTAGAGGGAATTTCATTATATCTGTGGAACAGTGGGGGGTAAGTATGTATTCATTCTAGAGATGAGTTTTGGTGGAATATTGAAATAACTTTACGTTTAGATGATATAGCCTCTCAGATAATAAAGGCTAATATAATAAGTCTAATAATAGAGATTAAGGATCCTATAGAAGAAATAATATTTCAAGATAAGAATGTATCAGGGTAATCTGTATATCGGCGCGGCATACCTCTTAATCCTAGGAAATGTTGTGGGAAAAAGGTTATGTTAACTCCTACAAATATGGTGATAAACTGGATATTAAGGTAAAAGTTGTTTAATGAGTATCCAGTAATTAAAGGAAATCAATGAATAAATCCAGCAATAATTGAGAATACCGCTCCCATAGAAAGGACGTAATGAAAGTGGGCAATTACGTAGTATGTATCATGGAGAACAATGTCAATTGATGAGTTAGATAGTATAATACCCGTAAGTCCCCCTATGGTAAATATAAATACAAACCCTATTGATCATAATAGTGTTGAATTGTAATTTATTTTAGTTCCATGAAGTGTTGTAATTCATCTAAATACCTTAATTCCAGTAGGTACAGCAATAATTATAGTAGCTGATGTAAAATATGCTCGTGTATCTACATCCATTCCTACAGTAAATATGTGGTGAGCTCAAACAATAAATCCAAGGAAACCAATTGCTATTATAGCGTAAATTATTCCTAAAGATCCAAATGTTTCTTTCTTTCCTCTTTCTCTTATAATAATGTGAGAGATGATTCCGAAACCTGGTAAAATTAAAATATAGACTTCTGGGTGACCAAAGAATCAAAATAAATGTTGGTAAAGGATAGGGTCTCCCCCACCAGCAGGGTCAAAAAAAGAAGTATTTAAATTTCGATCAGTTAGAAGTATAGTAATAGCTCCTGCTAATACAGGAAGTGATAGTAATAGAAGAACAGCGGTGATTAAGATAGCTCAGACTATAAGGGGTACTTTATCTATAGTGAAATTTTTATGGGTTATGTTAATAATTGTGGAGATAAAATTAATTGCTCCTATGATTGAAGAAATCCCAGCAATATGAAGAGAAAAGATGGCTAGGTCTACAGATGCCCCCCCATGGAATATGTTGGATGCTAGGGGTGGATATACTGTTCATCCTGTACCTACCCCTGTATTAATAAATCTACTAAGGGTTAAAAGTATAATTGATGGGGGTAGAAGTCAAAATCTTATATTATTTATTCGAGGGTATGCTATATCAGGAGATCCGATCATTAATGGTACTAAGAAGTTTCCGAATCCTCCAATCATGAATGGTATTACTATAAAAAAAATTATGATGAAGGCGTGACCTGTAATAATTGAGTTGTAGATTTGATCATTATTAATAAGTGATCCACATGTTCCTAATTCTAGACGGATAATCATTCTTATTGAGGATCCAACCATTCCAGCTCATATGGCGAATATAAAATATAAGATACCAATATCTTTGTGGTTTGTTGAGTACATTCATTTGTTCATAATATATTATTATGATATGTATATTATCTGATTTAAATTTAATAATTTGGTTTGTTATATTTATTTATAGATTGTGGGGGGGGGGGGTTAATTGAAATAAATTTGGTTGTATTTAAAATTTTATTTGTTGAGTTTAATTTTAAATAGCTAAAAAAGTAAATGTCATGTCTGATTTAGGTAATAAACTGTAAATTTATTTAAGGAAGATTATTTCCTGGCATTATTTTAAATTGATTATGGGGAATTTTGGGTGTTTTCATTATATAATAATTTTATTATACTAATTATAGTAGTTAAAATTTATTTTTTTATTTATTTGTATCATTTTATATTTTATAGTAAAATTTCAAATTGCAAATTTGAAGATATCTAAAAGGTGATTAAAATGTATTTATTGGAGGAGTATAAAATGTGTAAGATTTATAAATTTCAAGTTTATGTAATAAGCTTTGAAGGCTTATAGTTTTTACTTAACTTAAAATCTTTTGGTCAATACTAATTTTTATAGGATTATAATTAATGGTGAGGTCAGGATTAAGAGGGTTCATAAATTTTCTTTAAATTTTCTGATTAAGGATGATCTCATGATTAATTTTATTTCAAATTTATTTAGAAATAAAGATCATATTATTATTTTAATGTAAATAAAAGTTATGATTAAAGAGTTGAATAATAATATGATTATTAATAATTTGATATTAGAGTTTAAGATTAGTATGAATGTTGAAAATCATTTAAATATGAAAAATCTAAATGGAGGCATTCTGGCTAAGTTTATTATTATAACTGTGAACATTAAATTAAGTTTTTTAAGTCTGTGTTGGAAAAATTTAGTTCTGATTTCAGTGTAGAATATGATTGACCTAATAGTTAGCAAGACCGATGAGTAAAAAAAATAATAGGTTAGTCAAAATTGGTGTTTTAGATAAATTAATAAGGCAATTCATCTAGTTTGATTGATTGATGAATATGTAATAAGTATTTTGATTCTTTTAAGATTAAATATAGCTAGGGGAGGGATAATTAGGGTTATAATAATAAGTAAGGTAAAGAATATTTCTTTAATGTTAATTAGATATAAAATAATTATAGGGGGTAGTTTTTGAATGGTTAACATTAAGAAAATTGATATTCAAGGTATAAACTTAGATACGATTGGTATTCAAAGATGGAACGGTGGAACCCCAAGCTTTATAAATAGGGCTGATGTAGCGATAATTTGAGTGGCTACTATTAAATTTACTGGATTAACTACAATAATAAATAAGAGTAAAAAGGAAGCTATTACCTGGATAATGAAATAAAGAAAGATTATTTTTTTTTGTTTAACTTTAGTAATAATATAACTAATAAATATAAAGTTATTGATTTCTATAATAAATCAAACTGTGATTATATTAGATATTATAGGGGTACATAGTGATGTAATAATTAATATTGGCACAACAATTACAGTTGAGAATAAGTTTATATATAATTTTTACTTTAGTAATTTTAAAAATTAAAGAATAAATATTTCTTAATTATATTAAGGTGTTTTAAGTTGCACAGCAAAGTTTGAGTTTGCAAGAGGCAGTTAAATTCTGTCTAATATAGACCTCTAAATAATGAAAGCATTTGAGGATGCATGAATTATTCTATCAAAATAACCCTTTTATCAGGCACATCATTAATAAATAAGAGACAAGGTCTATATTTAGGGTATGAACCTAATAGCTTGGGTTGTTTAGCTTACTTATTTAATTTGGGGGTTTAAGTGTGGGTGGTTGTGATTTAATTTGGGGCCCTGGGTTGAATGAGATTTTATTTTTAGTCCAATGAATAGCATTTGGTTGTTTATGTAATTCTTATAAATTAAAAAGGTGTTGGTCGTATATTATTTAAATTATTGTAGCGTAAGGTAGGGGTATTTTTAAGGAAAAAAAATTGATATTCATTATATTATAATTATTAATAAATATTTTATTTAATTAAATTATTTATTTAACCTATATGAATATATATTTATTAAAATTAATAATAAAATATTTATTTTAAAATAGAATATTATATAAAAATAATTATTTTAAATTAATATTAATTATAATAAATGATATAAAGTATTTAAATCAGAAGAAAATAATTAATGGTAAATTATTTTATTAATATAGAATATTTATTAACCATTATTATAATATTACCTTTATTAAATATTAATAAAATTATTTATCATTAAAAGCATTTGCATAAATGTAATTACATTTATATATAAATTAATATAATGAAAAAAAAAAAAAAAAAACTCCTATATATATTAATATAGTAAGTCTATATATGTATTATTAATTTTATAAAATTTATTCCACAACCGTACG